>CAEGAE010014737.1:0-42354 GCA_903067095.1 Girardinus metallicus | reverse complement strand
ATAGATAGATAGATAGATAGATAGATAGATAGATAGATAGATAGATAGATAGATAGATAGATAGATAGATAGATAGACAACAGCAAGTATTGACAGTCAGGAAGGACTAAAGGGAGGAAGAACATGCAGAATAAAGGAAGGAAAGAAAAATACTAGAGGTGGAAGAGAAGGAAGGAGGGAACACAAACAAAAAATAATTGAGGAAAAGACTTGGAAACGCAAATATTCCTCCTTCCGGTTTCCTTTTTCCACACATTTGGAAAATTGTGAAATGAAATGTCTAGCACATGCAGAAATCCTGCATATTTATGAAAACACTGAATTCAGTATTACTACAACTTAAAAATGCTCTATTGATACATTCTAAAATATCAATTTAATTATTATTATCCATTACCGACAAGAATCTGAGAAAAACAAAGGAAAGAAACACTGTGCCGACCAGACTCATAGCTTTGCTGTGTGCAACCAACATTTTGGATTGCATGTGTGTGTGTGTGTGTTTTGGCCACAGAGAGGTAGATGTGTGTCCAGTGTCTCTAATGTACCCCAGGCAGGACCGATGACTTCTTATTAAAGCACACACACTTCAGGTGTGACGTGTTGGCCCTCTGTCCTGCTAGCAGTGTGGGCATCATTAGCCCAGCCCTGTGACTGAAAGCACACAGCCATGATGACCGTGTATGTGCGTGTGTGTGTGTGTGTGTCCATGCTCTGGCCCAGCAATATGATGACTCCTCAGACTGCTTGTTACTCCAAATCAGATGCTAATAACGTCTTACTTCCCTAACACTTCTCTCCTTTATTTTCTTTCGCTCCTCCTGCCTTTGCATCTTTTTCTCATTTCGTTTTTATTTTCTTGATTTTTGTCACCCCATCCTCAAACTCTCATCTGGTTTTGTTCTGTCTCTTTGGGGTTTTTTTTCTCCCTTTCCATTTTCCCCCTCCCTGCATCACTTATCACAGTGATCCTGTCTCTTTTTTAGCCACCTGCCTGCCTCTTTGCTTTTGATTTCCTCCGCAGGGCCTCAGCTCATTTCACGTCACGCGAGAGCAAAAGGAGTTCTCCACCTGGAAAGCGTGTCATCAGTGTTCTGCTCTCCCTGTGAGGGCTGAGAACACCCACCAGGAATGTTCTTCCTGTAAATCTCTGGAAAAAAAAACTCTGGTGGTGCTGAGTAATAACTGCAGCACCACCAAACTGCTGCATCATCGCAAAACAAACTTTTTATCGTCTTAGTAAAGTAAGGCTTGGCCAGGTTAGTGTGAAATCTGCCCAGTTTGGTCTCGGTCTAATTCTTAAAAAATTGGGGGGGGGGGGGTGCGTGTGTGTGTAGTGACATTTAAAGTGACTTAATTACGCTCTGGCAGGACAGAAAGGATGCCGTTGTGAAAGTTATTACAGCAGCTTTGTCTAATTTTGAATTACTTCAAGGAGTTTGTTTTAGGGAGGGGGACAGAGGGGAGAGACAGAAAAAACATGGTCCCTGTTTGTGACCATCATTGCAAATTGTTTACAAAATGGTTCTAGCTTCTGGATTAAAGTTATTTTATTTGAATGAAAGCTAGCCTAGCAGAGACCAGCCCCTTTGCTTTCTACAGAGGGGTCTGGACCCTCGGCTGGTGAGATATGATTGCTAGTCGGAGGCCTGGACCATAGCTGCCTTTTTATTAACCATGCAGCTGCGCAAATTGAAAGTACAAAATTACATTTGCTTAATGGACACACATCAACTTAAAAAACCTCACATTTCTTTTTATAAAAAAAGTTGTGCTAGAATGACGTTTGGAGATTAGGGTTGCCATGTCTTTGGCAGCAGTAAGTTGCCATAAACACTCTTCTTGCTCGACTTTCGTTGCCCAATATTTGGAAGCGTGGTCAACACGGACTGAATGCCATTGCCAAACTGACCCTACACCCTATATATTTATATATATTTATATGTAGAGGCAGACTACAATTCTGAAACAGCTCAGAACATCAACATCACCGTTCACTGCTCCTCCTTCTTATGTTCGCTGATGGGTCAGGTTGAATTCATCCTGAGAAATCGAGCTCAATGGCAGAAATCCCAGGTGGTGACTTCTTTTTTTTTTCTCTCCCAGGCAGTGTGTATCTGTTGTACTTTTAGCAACCCTGGCCATTGCCTTCACTGCCACTCAATTATCATCTCTCTTCACTGCTCCCCAGGCTGTGGGCATGATTGCTTTTCTCCAGGTGGCCTTAGCCAAGACTGGTCTTCATCTCCAAAGCCTAGATGGGATTGGTCAGAACTTATTTTTGGCGTCTCACTAAAAGCCTATTTCAAGGTTTATTATTACTGGATTGCAACTGAGCAATTCTAGTGCTAATTTTTAAATGCTTTGTTTAAAACCAGAATTTAATCAGTCTTCACTAAATAAATATTCTTGAAATATTTTATGTAAAATGTTAACATTTTTATAACAAATTTTACTATTTGTGAAAACAAGAAGTAGTGTTTACTGTCCCACCTGGCGAGTTAGATGTGTGATTAAATCCACCTCACAGTCCCTGTAGTTGTACCGGAGTATGACCACCCAACCCAAACATGTTGGTGTACAAAACATCGTCTTTGTTATTACAACTTTTGCTCTGTGTTTTGACTCAGTCTCAGATGAAATGAGTTAATGCATGAGACAAAATCCAATAATAGACAGTGCTATTGATGCTTCATATTCAATAAACTTAACCTTTTTATTGTAACTTCTTTTCTGAACAATACATCATCCTGTCACCGCTGAGAGATAATATTGCTCCACTGAGATGCCCTGACCTTTATCTGTCACAAGAGAACCAGGTACACCAAAGATACTGTGGCAAAAAATGACTGCAAAACTTTTCATTTTCCTTACTTTGCTATTTCTTTGGGGTAACTTGAGATGAAACCAATCAAGCAGACTTCCTCTGAATCCCTCGAAGCACGAATTGGTCCCATGGGATTCCAGTAGCCCCTGTGAAGAGGCTCAAAGAGACTTTTAGGAAAATGTGAAGGTTCCCTAAACAGATTGACAATTATTTCTCAATTCAATTTTGTAAACTCCAGCTACAAATTGTTATACAAATTTAAAAAATTTACACACATACCTGTTGCATGCAAATAATAAGTCAACTATGTAATGACTAAAGAAGTTGAGTATATTTTTCATCATCAGATGACAGACCGGAGGTTGGTTGCATTAATAAATGGTAGCCATCACAGCCTTCTCTGATTTCCTTGTTAAACGTAATAGGGTCAGGTCAGTTTGTTTTAGCCTTATAATTGGAACAATATCTAGTAGAGCTGCACAATATAATAAATAGCTATGATCATCTCAACATTAATGTGTGAAATATAGCAATCACAAAGTAGTCTTTGAAATTTCAAGTGTGTTGAATGGAAATTTGAATATATTTCACCTGTTGGGCAGATTTTCACTGGGAAAAAGAGAGAAGTCAAAAACAAAAAGAAAAAGAGAGAGTCTGGAAAATGCAGGTTTGTTGTAATCAGAATAATCGGCAACAGTATCGCAATTACAGTACATATTTTGCAATCATGCAGCCCTAAGTGTTGATGCAGTGTGGTTTCATCAGGTACATCAGGTCATGTAGTAGCTTATTGTTTTGACATATTGTAAAATCAACATCAATTAAAAAAAAATAATTATCAATAAAAGTTGGTTCATAACTAACTTTTGTTGTTAATTATTAACAAAAAAATATAAAAATCAATATTAATTTTATCCATATTAGCAATAGTTTGTTACAGAATTTACAATACCTTGATGTATATTTCAGGACTACCACTATAGTCCTGAAATATTTGTCTTGTGTCTTCAATGAGTGACCTGCTGTTCTACGTTTTCTACATTTCAAAGGTACGTCAAGCATGGTCATATCCATGATGCATTCTTTCACTTTTGGTTTTGAAAACTACATCCACGGCTAAATTTGCTAAGCATATAAATTTCATATTAAAGATTGGCTCATGTGAAATTATTGGCCTTCAAATTAAGTTATGCACTCTTTTTAAACATACTGCCTGCAGGTAAAACAAAGTCAAATAGGTACTTAACCCTTCTAAAAGAATCCAATATTTTTTTAAAAAGTCAAAAATCCTCAGATACTTTAAAACTTAATTCTAGAATCCTGTTAAAAATGCTGTTTTTAATATGTATGGCCACAGGGCATAATACAAATTGGGGGCTCGTCCGGGACCTTTTCTGTCTCTGTTGGATGTCAGGGTAGTAAATATTCTTGTAGTTGGTGGATTGTTTGATAAAGTCAATGTATTACGAGAGAGTAAGGTCAAAATATAACAAGAATAAAGCTGTAATAATATGCAAATAGTCATATTTCAAGAATATGTTGATAATATTATGAGAACAAAATCACAATATTATGACTTTATTCCCATATACCTTTATTCTCGCAATATTATAACTTTTTTCTCTTAAAACTACAACCTTTTTCTCATATTATTTCAAGTTTATTCCCATATATTTATGACTTTATTCTGGTATGACTTTGTTCTAGAAATATTATTACTTAGTTCTTGTAATTTAATTATTTGCATTTTTTTAGCGTGTCCCTAATGCTCTGTCACACCAGCAAAAACAAGAAGGTTAAAAGAAAAACAAAATCAAACTCTGATGATTATTTAAATTCATAATGCCATTGCTTAGAATTATCAATCTCAGTTTTAAAGTTATCTCAACCACAACCAAAGTTATTTTTCACTTCTCTCAATAATTTCACTATATTTAATGAGCAAATGCTAAGAAATTGCAGGCTCCAAATAAATCAGGTGAAAATGGATACTTATTAATTTAACGTTAAAAAGGTGCAAACAGCTTACAGAGCAGACTGCAAGCTACAATTTTTGAAAGGTTATTTATATGCGGAAGAGTGGACTGACATTTACTCAGTATTCTCACGATCGCCGTTCCTCTCCGGCCTTTTGCCCGGGCCATTATGTAAAACATGAGGAAATTCCAGCCAAAAGACATGCTTGGTTATGCTCAGCTTGATAACCTCACCGCGAGTTCATGCCAGTAAATATCTGATTCATTTATATTCCTCATAGCTATCTTTTTTATTCTCTGTCAACCTTTTTAAATTTGTAACATTTAAGGCCAAAGAATTCCCCCTCCTTTTCGCCTTTCACTGCTGCAATCAGGGTGTACTACTCTGCAATCCGCTGAAAAAAATGTCTGCAAGTGCCGTGATTGGCATATGAGTGAAACCGCTGGTCATGTTCCTCCAAAACAAGCACATCCAATCTCACAATACTGCAGTATGAGGTGCCGTGTTATTCTCAGCCTCCGTTTGGCCTGGAAGTAGCTCTGAAAGTAGCTTCAGGCAGTCTTGTCAATATCAGTTCAATGTCAGCCTGTTGGAACTCGGATAAAATGAGATTAAGGGGTAATGTTTAGGGATGGGTCACGAAGGGGAGCTTATTACACCAGGGCTTTGCATATCATCTGCTTATCAGGCCAGGTGGGCCTCATCACCGATATTTTTGACAAGATAACACAGAACTCTTCTGTCATCCTGCTGGCTCATGCCTCCATTGACAACGGGGTGGTAAAAACACAGACTTTTGGGAGCAATGCTGAGGGCTAAGCTACTAAGGGACTCTTTGTCCAGTGGACAGTATCCAAGTCATTAAAGCTGCCATATGTAACTTTTACAATAGTATGCTTTTTTTGACGCTTGTTAAAAATGTCACCATGTCGTGATCGCATAGTATGAGACAGGTAATATGTGAAAAGATCGATCTCCTCCAACTCCTCCCTGAGCTACTATTACCGTCTGAGGAAATACACCACTCCCAGCCAAGAACAACCAGTCAGAGAAGAAGGAGGGTCTTAGCTCTGTCACTCAAGCTCATGTACGCACTGCCAAAATGTGGTCATGCAAACTAGCCGTAGCAGTCGTGGCAGGCTATGTTGTGGTGAATCAGTTGTAGTTTAGCAAAGACCACGCGGGATGGGATGAGCGCGAGAGAGAGTGATTGACAGCACTAAGACCCTCCTCCTGACTCTTTTAGGTTATTTCTGACTGATGTATTTCTGCAGCTAACTGATGCTGGGAGCACTGGGAGAAGGCAGCGGAGATAGATTTTTTTCAGAATTATCTGTCTTATACTGTCACGACATAATAATTTTAATAAATATGTAAAAAAAAAAGATTTTTGTAATTAAACAATTTTTTTATTTGTTTTACCTGGGAACTCCATGCTATTTGTAATAATTACAGACATTGTCTGTGTTGTTAATGCCGTGCCAATCAGCTGTGTCAGTAATTTGTAAAAATTCCCCCGTAAATTATTTACTATATTTTGCAGAACTACAAGGTCCTGTGATAATAACATTTCTTTTGAAATCTTATTTCACAAGAATATCTCACTGCTGGCGGTGGAACAAACACATTTTCATCAATATTGAGGAATTATGGACTTAAAACAAGATCCTATATTTTGCTGAAAAGTAACTTGTATTTTAGTTTTGTCTTGAATTCTTCAATCGCACTAAGATATTTGAAACTAGAAAAAAATTTCTTACTAATACTTTGTATTCATGTAGAGCGTTACACTGGTTTCCTGATAATGCCTGTGCCGATAGGATTTAATTCTCCTAAAACAGTTACTGTTTATGTTTTCAGGTTTTTTTCCCCCCCTTCCCATATAACATATAACCACAGAAGCGTCAATGCAGTCTCCTCTTCTTTAGCGCCTGGAGTTAGTAGCGCTGCCATCCACCGGTCCGTCAGATATAACTGATGTTGTGGGAAGGTATAGATTTGCTCTTGCAGAATTGATGTGACAGGTTAGCATTATTGAATTCCGCTGCCAGCAGTCTAGTGGCCTCAGAGTATTCACTGCGAATGCAACTCTTTGCATGAATGTTAAAGGTCTTTGGGTCCAGGCCCCCGTTCTCCTTTCTGATGAGTGGAAATACTACACTTCAAAATCAATGCTGGCTCCAGTACCTAATAACAGCTCTGGGTTGTATGATGGGTTGTGTTTTATGTTGAGGTAAACTCAGCTGCTCTGTTAGGTAAATTTTAGGTGTGCTGTGTTCAGTTTGAAAGCTTCTCTTACCTCTGATTTGTTTAAATTCAACTTCAAACTACTTTGCTAATCCCAGGGAGAAATGAAATGTTGTTGTGACTCATGCTACACAATGTTCTTCAAAGAGTTACTGCATCTCATATCAAATAACATTCCCTGCTGTTATTTGGTCTTTTTTATTTGTTGAGAAGCGCCTGCTGCCGTTTCCCATGGACAAATACACACATCTTGAACATTTGACTTAATTGTCACATGTAGCTGCACGTTTCTTTTTATCTAAATTTTATATTTTTAATAACTGTACAATATTGTCTATTGTACAGTCACTTATTCTGTTTTTATATTTTGTACCTCAGTTTGTATAAGCATGCATAACCAGGTTGTATTTGTACTTTGTTATAATTACACAAAATGTCTTCTGCTACTAAGATAGGTATTAATATGAACCCTGTGAACTCTTTGGTGTAGGTGTGTGACCTACACCTACACCTCTTTCTTTCCTCTTCTGTGGTATTGTATTGTAAAATTGCTGGTTCCCCTGAGGTTCTACTATCTTGTCCTCTGAGAGAGATGAGTGTTCATTTTTCTTCAAAATACATTCAGTTTATGTCTAGATCTTTTTATGTGCATTTTGTTATCATCATTATAATACATATGTCTACCCTGTAACATGAATATTTGAATGAATTTTTGTCTGGACCTGACTTTAGTGTTGGATACTTTTGTTTTGTGTAGGACTTCCTTACAAGTATTTCCTTTTGCCTTTAACTTGCTGCTGGTAGACCTTTGGCTCCCCACTGAGAGGTCAATAGAGGATTTTTTTTTTATTATTTCTATTCTATTCTATGTCCACAATCTGGACATGTGTCTGCTGCATGATGCAACTGGAGCTAAAAACTGGCCACACTGGAGCACAAGATGTAAGACCTGGATGGGAAACTCAGAAGAGTGAAGAAGGATTTTTTATTTATTTATTGTACAGAATAAGAATATGTCGAGACAGTAACCTGGCTGTAGAGCTGGAGAGGCACCAACTGTCTCTGCCTCAGATGGAAGACCTATCAAAATGACAAACAGCCGAGTCACCGCAACATCTCCAAGAAAATCATGTTAGACTATCTTACACACACATACCTAATGGAAATGTACGCTCAAGTTATTTAAATTAATTTACAAATGAATGGCTGTAGACACCACCACTGAATTATACTTTAGCACTTTGTGTGATGGGAATACAGAAAATTGCCTGCCAATTTTCAAATTATGCATTTGAAAATATTTTGTAAATAAAACCTCATAAATAGATAGATGTTCATTTAAACTTTAATTGCCGTTATAATTGCTTTTTGTACACAATTTTAAAGCAAACATGGTTAATCAGATAAACAAAGGCAAATATATTATTTGGATCATAATAATATATGATCCCTAAGTGGATATATGGATCATAATGCTACGTTTTACTACTCTCCTATTACTTTATAAATTGTAAAGTACTTTTTGGTTTTCTCTTGTTTTTCTTGTTATTTTGTTTGTATTTCCTCTAACTCACGTAAAGCATTTTGAATTGAAATAAAAGGTGCTATATAAATGAAATGACCTGACCTTGTGTTACTCTCAGAACTCAAAGCAAACAAGCAAACAGACTGAGTATCAAATGCTGAGAACACAGATCCACAAAAAATAAATATTGGCTGCATTGGTTCAAAATCATAACAGAATTTTTCAAAAATGTTTTTACATTCAATATGAGATTCCATATACCCAAACATATGCCAAAACACTGAGACTGAACTGTTGGGATCTGGGTATTTCTTTGTTTATTTGAGTTTCTCTGTGTGTTTAGTTAGATTCTGTCCCTATGTGTCTCTGTGATGTCCCGTCTCCCCGTGATTGCTTCCAGGTGTGTCTCTTTCTGTGATTACCCTCCCTGTGTATTTAAGTCCACCTGTTGTCTCTGTCTCTTGTCGGGTCCTCCTCAATTGTTGTCACATGTATGCCATATGTCTAGACCTCGTCCGAGTTCCGTGTTCGCCGGACCTTTCACTAAACATCATCTTTAAACTATGACAAGTTGGACTCCCCGGCGTTTTCCTCACCTCTCCCCTCCACACACCATGACATGAACCACACAAGAAAAAATCTGATCAAAGCTAATCACTTAATTTTATTGGAGTAACAGTAATGCTACGCTACCATGGAGATTCTGAAGTTTATTTAAAAGTGGTTCAATTATATTTGTTAGAATTCACCCAAAACGTGCTTGAAAAATCCTGCATTTCTCAAACCAGCCAGTTTCACAAACACCAAAGGGTCCAGCTTTGACCGCTTGTGATTTGGGGATTTATTAATAAGATAAAAACTACTTTACTGGTGCTGCTGTGGCCTTGGATCTAGTTCTCTGGTTTCAGTGGATCAGCTAGAAGCTCATGATGCGAGCTCATCCCTCTGGCTGTGAGAAACAGACTGCTTAGCAGTTTAAGTTGTAATGTCCATGTAAATGGTTGGGGCACACCATATTTCAAAAGTTTCTTTCAGCCTCATTTCCCTTCAAGTGAGAAGATCAGCATTTTTTAATGCCACTACAGCAAAATAAAGCTAAATCTCTGAGTGCTGCTTTCTGTGCTGTCAGCCTATGAAATATGGATTTTCGGACAGCTTTTGTTAAACTGATGTGGCAGGTTAACAATACGGCACCTTAAGGTCAGGAATGTTTGACAAAGTCGCAATTTGTCAACAAGGATCCACTGACAAACGCTGTCTTCACTCTGTCACGCCCACATGCGTCCTGTACGGTGCCACATATTACGCCGATCGACTACTTTTCATGTTTTTTGTATGCAGCGGTTTATGCTGAGTTCATGATAAATCAACTGTTGATAAAAGGAACTCATTTCATAATCTCTAAAAAAAAAAACTTTTTTGTTTTAAATAACTAACAACTTTATCATTGGTTCTCCTCTTTTGTATGAAAAACAAAGAGTCAGTTTTTGAACTTTTGCAACAACAACCAGTGTGTTATGGTTAATATTGGAATTTGGCCGTACAGCCAGTACAATAAACACAGAGTATGTCAGATAATCTCTATTGAATCTTCCTCCCAGGCAAAACACAGAGCACCTCAAGTCTGTGTGTTTGGACCACCACTCTTTGGTATTTATTACTTCCTACCTGCAAGGAAGCATAACTACTGACTCATGTTTTCAAGTCTATATTTTTGTTGGTTATGATGATTTTGCTTACAGCTACTAAAACGTGAGAATAAGGATTAGAATGTTTCAACAAACCAAAAAAAAAAAAAGTTAACGTTAAAGTTTATTGCCTGCTTTAGGATTACTTTTTAAAACCTAACAAATGACACATCAGACCGCATGTTCCTCACTTACTGCAGTTATTTACAGTAAGTGAGGAATTGGTTCACTAGTTGCCTTGTTGTGTTGACATAATCAACCAGTACTTCTCACTGAGTCAGACTGGCTGACAATACTCTGTTATAAAATCGTGAAGAAACCTGGAACCTTTTTTTCTGTCTTCGAGTTTGATTTTAAAAAAACTAATATAATGAAAGTTAAATCGATGTGTTACGCTAAGAGGTGTGGAAGGAAAAAGTCAACAAACTTGGCTGTATGGCACACAGAGCTGGTTTAGTAAGCCTCCAGCAGCACAGCAGAGTTCAAAATGGCAGCCCTGCCAGCAGTCCACCTCTATCCTGGTTGACCCCGCCTTCTCAATTTACCCCGCCAATAAAACTCCAGCTCCCGAGCTGGTTTCCTTAGCAGGCTCCCAAGATGGCAGCTACAAGGACCTACTCACAAGGCAACAAACATTTCACACAGGTTCATTTAGAATTCAAAACAATAAAGGAAAACTTGTTGCTTCTTAACACCATGGTATGTGTTCCCTTCAAATCTGAACAAATTTGTTTCGCACAGACATGAAAAATGAATAAAAAGAAGACATTCGTGTAGATCTGGGTTTACGGGTTGTTTACATGCACCAAAGTGATATCTATTAGCTTAGTGAGCGAGACATACAGAAGCCTAATGCATGTAGGACAGAGCAGATAGACGAGCGCCTGCATCAGCCAACAGATGAATTAGAAGCACGGCACGATTTTGAGCGATAAATTACAAACACCTCCCTCTCCCTCTCTCCTCCATATGCTGGCTTCCCTAACAGAACAGCCCAATCAATATGGCTGAGGCGATTAATGCGCTGGCAGTGGTGATGTACTTATAAAGAGCTTTCATGGCCCAGTGAAGGATGAAATCGCCCTCTGAGCCCTGAGATCTTAAAAACCCGAGGTGCGCTGGGCAAAGACAGAAAGGAGGAGGAGGGGCGGAGGGCGTACGGGGTGTAGAGGAGGTTGAGGTGAGGCTGGCATAGTGTGATCACAGCAGGGTCCATTGGATCGCTTCCAGCAGGCTGAAATGAAGAGCGACAGAAGGACAGAGACATGGGAGATGTTTGAGGAGAGCAGCGGATCTTCTTGTATTACCTTGTAATCGAGGCACAGGGTTCCGTTTAACTGGGGAGAAAGTGAGAGAGAAAACCACAACAGTGCCTGAGAAACCACGACATGCTTTCTCATTGGAAGAGTAACTCCTCTATTTAATGCCCAACTGCCCCTGTGAAAAATCGAAAGGACGTTCGACAAGATTTGGACTTGTTAACAGTCACAAGTGATTTTCTGGGTGGATGTAATGTACTGGCATTGTGAGTCTACTCCTGGTGGGACAGCAGTCGGTGTTAAATGTTGGATTCAGGAGAGCTGGTAAAAGATCAGCTCTGGCTAATAACGGGTAAAGTGAGCTGTCAATATCGGTTACAGTGAAAATTACAGCAAAGGGCCGCAACTTAAAGGTTTTGGGTTAGAAATCTTAGAATAGTCAATCTGCTACACATTAAGAAATATAAAATGTATTGTTTTAATAGCTGTCTATCTAACAGAGAAGTTATGATTCCATAAGTTACTTCATACATTTTTTATTTGTGTTGAGTTAAACAATTTTCCAGAACTTTTGTTTCTTATTTTTTCAGCTAAAATGTAAATTTGTGTGGGAAGGTCAACTTTTACATCTTAAACTTTTATTATTTTTCATACCAGTTTTATACCATATACTAGCATATTTATCTGTCTTGTCAACAAGCGACAATGAAATCAGTGGTAGGACTTTGTAAAAATTTGTAATTGAGTCAATTGCTGAATCTGTAGTTAATTAATGACAATTAATTGCATTTCAATTGCAAACTATATATTGATAAATAAGCAACATTTTTTTATTCAGAAACCAGTTTTGCTGCTAAATTATTAAATAACTTTTACACAATAGCAGTCTTTTCCAGCCTTCCATCAGAGTGTCTTTAAGCTCCCAAGTGAAGCAGCTTTGTCGTCCACCAACGATGAAGTCAGCAACAAAGAAATTTACAATTTAAACTGTAAATTTAGATTGTAAATTTACAGTTTAGTGAAAAAATTGACTGTGACAAAAAATAATCAGATCATTAAAAGTACTCATCTGCAAGTCACATTTTAAAAGTACAAATGGGACAAATGGGTCCTTAAACAAACCTAGAAAGATTTAAGGTAGTTTTTTTGAAATTGGATTTGACATTCTGAACATTTTTGGTTTTGAATGCCATCTATGTAAGATTTTAGAAACTGTTTGTACGGCCGACCCGTTATAGGATCCATTATCTGATCTAATTCGTCGTTTTCGTTCTTATTTTAGATATTTATTTGTATCCGAGTCGCCAAGCAGAGGTCGAATGGCTGCTGGAGGATGTAGACCAAAGACCTGGAACGGCACTTCCACGAAAATCTTTGAAAATGTGCATTTGAGTGCAAAGAGGAGAAAGAGTTAAGATTTATGACCAAGATTAGCTCTAAATAGGGGCAGTTTCACACACAGACAATCAGGCTCTGATGCACTAATACACACCAGTTCACACACATACACATCAATCACTGTGGCATGCATGGAGAGCTCATTCAGGTGAATAATGTCCACAAACACCTTGAGGATGAATGAGAGCAACCGTGTGTGTTTCTGTTTGCGCCACTAAGCCGCCACCTTTTCCACTTTTTCCACCTTTTCTGCACTGAACCATCCAAGTATCAGTCAAGGTCCTTGTTTGTTTCTTGTCCTCCATATTCTCACCTCCTGTCCTTGTTTTCAGTTTCTCCCAGGTGCATCAGGATAGCAGTAATGACTTTAAGGATTTTAAAAAAGCTGAAGTTTTGAAGGTTACCATATCCTTCTTTTTAAGGTTGGCATAGTATTTTGTTTCCTAGAAGTTTCTGACCTGTCCACACATGAATGTGAGGTTTACCAGTAAGGATTAAAGATGGAGGCTATCAAACTACCATTTTCTAAATAATATGATATAGAAATATGTATAGACAGTTAGGGATCCTTAATATGATTAGGAGTAAAAGTGGGAGAATCTTAATTAGTTTTTGCAACTCTATTGTTTAATTGACATTTTAAACACATTAAACACTGATACAGAAGATAGCTTATATTAATTGTTTTTCAAGTAAAGATATTTAAAGACCTTTGTAATACTTTTTAATGAAACTTAAGACTGAAAAAACTATAAATATACAAGATGGATGGAGGATCCTGCTGTATTACATTACATATGGCTCTCTTTAACCCCATAGTGCTAATTAGCTGACTAGCTAGTTAATTAGCAAAGGTAGTGGCTACATATCAGTAATGTCAAGCTCTATAGTGCTAGTTAGTTAGCAAAGGTATGCTAGCAACTACATACTGGCAACATTAGGAGCTAGCTAACTAGCAAGTTAGTTAGCTAGTTACCAAAGGTATGTTAGCGGCTACATACAGGTAGTCTCATCTGCAGGGGCGACTGTGGCTCTGTGGGAAGAGTAGTTGTCTTGTGATCGCAAGGTTGTAGGTTAAATTCTAGCTGCCTCATGTCAATGTGCTCTTGGGCAAG
This sequence comes from Girardinus metallicus, assembly GCA_903067095.1. Classification (NCBI taxonomy): domain Eukaryota; kingdom Metazoa; phylum Chordata; class Actinopteri; order Cyprinodontiformes; family Poeciliidae; genus Girardinus; species Girardinus metallicus. The sequence continues at coordinate 28,318 of CAEGAE010014737.1, read as the reverse complement.
GCACTTAACCCCAAATTGCCTACCTATCGGTGTGTGAGAGCGAATGGGTGAATGACTCTAGTGTAAAGCGTTTTGAGTGGTCAAAAATAATCGGAAAAAGCGCTATATAAGTTCAGTCCATTTACCATCTGTCTCGAATCACAGAATGAATTGAAGACGTCTGAGTGCAACTCAAACTTTTGCCTGACAGAAAACTCTTAGGAGAAAAAAAACTGCATATGAAAGGTTAAATTGTCCTGCTACAATGAAATTTAAGTTCTGACTTTAAGGCAAGCCTACTTTTGTTTTTAAAATAATTTAAGACATTTTACAGCTTTAATGTTAGGTACACAAATGTAAGAATTTTTAAGGATGCAGACACCGTGCTACCAAGTGGAACCTTTAAAAAAATCTCAACAAAAGGCTTACTGAGTTAGATTTTCAAATTGTTTGCCTGAAACATTTTATACCGGTTCAATAAAACCTCACTTCAAAAGCTGTGTCTGAAAGTTGAAAGAATTTAACTCAATCACTTCATATGACAGGCTTTATTATTCAAGTAGGACATTTTGTTTCCTAAAGTACACAGCAACCAAAATGGAATCCGTATTGGCTGGGTTGTAGTGCAATGCAAAAGGTCTTTGAGAATGGATGACCTCTGAGGATTTAAGTTATTACTTTGTACACAATTCTTGCCAAAACTTAACCGCATTGAACTGCTGACCATTCATAAAATATGCCGATGTCCGTCATCCCTGTGAGACGAATCAGTCTTCCGTGGTGGAGTCGTATTAATTATAATAGTGCTCAGTGAGGCTTGGGTCAAAAACAATACAAAAACAGCAGCACTGAAGGAATATGTGTCTAAAAACAGTTTTGGAAATGTGTTACTATCTATGGACGGGCCATCACTTATCTTGATTCCTGTCTGTTTGTGAAACTATGATTTATTCAGTCAGTTGGTCATATTGCCCGTGGATGAAGACATTTGGGATGAGTCAAGAAATGACAGGTCACTTTTAGTAGCACACTGATCACAGTCAGTATTTCAATTAGTCTGACAGGCTGTCAATTAAATTACATTCTCAGGGAGTATAATGTATCAGTGCCTCTGTACGTTTCTTGCTTTCTGTTTTCCTGCCGGCTTTTAATTGTTTGATGTTAGCTCACCAAAGTCGTACACTCTGCTGATTAGGAGGAGATAATAAAGTTTACACAGACAACTCATCAAAGCAAATTAATGTGTGCCTTAATAAGTTTACACAAAGCTAAGCAACGACAACCTTTGGGTTGCATGACTTTATATTTTTTAAAGTCAGATTCAACATGATGAAAACCTTGTTGACTAAGAAGCTGTGTGGTACCACAAAGCTGCTAAAGAGAAGGATTTACAGCAGCTGAAAGGCTTTGTTTCCTATGTCCACAGAAATCACTGATGACAGAAGTATGTTACGCTGGATAAAAAGGAAACATCCATCCATTATCTTCTGCTTGATGAGGATCTGGGTCACTTTGGGGGAATTCTGAGGTATTCCCTGTCCAGCCAAGAAACGTTGTGCCTCCAGGTTATCCTGGGTCTTCTTCTGGGTTTCCTCTCAGGGGGACATGTCTGAAGTACCTCACCAGGATGGCATCCTGGACGCATCCTAACCTGATGCCTGAGTCACCTCATCTGGCTCCTCTCGATGTATAAAGTCTCTGCTGGATGACCGAGCTTCTCACCCTAACTCTGTGGGAGAGCCTTCAGAGGAAAATCATTTTGGCCACTAGTGTCCATGATCTCATTCTTTCCATCACTACCCAGATGAGGGTAGGAACATAGATTGATTGATAAATCCAGAGCTTTGTCTTTTGGCTGAGTTCTCTTCACTAGATAGACAGCAAAACCTTCAGATACTTGAACTCTGCACTTGCAGAACAACCTTCTCTCCTACCCAGAGAAGGTAATCTATCCTGTTCTGATGGTGGGTTACTAGGTAGAATCTCATGCTCCAACTGTCTTTGTAGTATTCTTGGGCAAGACACTTCACCCACTGATGGAGCAGAAGGGTCAATGGTCTCGGCCCCAGGGTAGTTTTGGTATGCATGAATGGGAATGACTAATTTCATTGTAAATTATCACACAGCCAGTCAGAAAGCCAGGTGACAGAAATACAAAAGGGAATTCAAAAATCACAGAAGACTGAACTACTACCATGGTTTACCAAAACGTCTAATGGACATCTTTATCGCCGTTGCTTCTTCCCAGTCGATCATGTTTGTTTACTCTAATCTCACGTTTGGTCTTGAGAGGTTTTGTGAAATTTCCTGTCTGATGTCTGAATGTTGCTGAGTGAAATCAGTTTGTGTGTGGTGTGTTGCTCCTGCCGTTTTGCTCGACACCACACACTCTGCGACCAAACCTGTCAGTAATTTTAAAACCTTGCTTTGTTAATAAGGCATCAGGCACGTGAGGTCTGCTCTGCTTCAAACCATATACCTCATGATGTTCTGGATGAACTCTTGTGTTCATGTTGGGAGGTTGTTGGCTCCTCAGGAGGTTCCCTACTGCTTCTGTGTATCTTTATTGGTGAAAAGTAGCTCTCACTGATGGCAGCCCAAAGTACTACAAGTGACTTCTAATTAAAATGCAACCACTTTGTTTCTCATTTGTCTTTCAACTCAGGAGTGATACGTCGCCTTTTGGGATCTTATAGTCTACCTCCTGATGCCAGACAGGTTGCGTTTCATGTTTTTCTTTATTGTACACGTCTGGCAGTAATAGTAGAAAAATCTGTTTAATCACGGTTATTCATCATTTAACACAATTGCATTTTCACACAGGGCCAGGTTGCTTCGGATCCCTGTTTTCTCCCGGTAAATTAAAACATCACTTTAAAGGTTCGGTTTGTATTCATAAAAACATGTTTGATGTGTGACAACAACAGAAGAAATCTCTAAGGAAGTAAATAATTGTTCATATCACTGCATGCTGTGGTGTTTTCGTCTATTGCAGAAGCTCATGAGTTGCTACGTCTTATATTCCAGCTGCTGTCTTCGGCGCCTGTGCTTGTCCTTTCATACGATTCTCATATGCTTCTATCTCTCAATTTGCTTTTGATGCAGTTTCACTTTGACACCCAACCTTATACTTATTTGACTATTCTCTCCTTTCATTTGCACCAGTATATGTTGCTCAGGAAGACAGTTCATAGGCTGTCAGTGTCTATCAGGTGTCAGGCACTCCCATAGGCATGGAAAAGCAGCTTCTTCTTGTTCTTTTTTTGTTTGTTCATTCATTCTGTCTGAAAGTGTGATGAAAGAAAAGATAGTTTTCTTTATAATATTTGAGCAAGAGCTCAGGGGAACTTGTTTCAAACAACCAAATCAACACACAATTTCACATATACGCATCGTGCTTTGCATGTTATGAATATAACCACATTACTTTCTCGTTTTCGTGTTAATCCCGAATTCCCCACCCCCCTAGATTGTCCTGCTGTTTGCTCACTTGCTGATCTTAGTGGAAGAGCTGCACATAAATCTTTCCTAAATAAGCAACCTTGACAGACAAATGGAGGCAGACAGATAAAACATTTGTTATACTTTATGGGGATGTTGGCTTGTCTGTTTGTTGAAATTTGAAAAACTTCCAGACCACATTGAGGAGGATGTTTCTCGGTCACTGTACAGTTTCAAAAATCCACTGATTTATGGTGGTAAACTTGTCTATTTGCAAACTAATTTATCAAGGCTCTCAGGAAGGCCGGTAATGACTGGAGAGTTTCATGCTGATGGATGAAGGTGCTCCAGTGACAACAATCTGAATAAATTAGCTAAAGTTCATCTTAGCTTCTATTCTTTTTACTGGAATCAATGAGATCACAATTTTTTTCCTCTCTTGAGCTGAAGATATTGGGTGAAGTGGTGCTTTAAACAAGTTTTATAACAAAACTAATAAGCACTCAGTAGGAATTTTCTGATTTGGAAGTAAATTGGTACAAATGTAGAGAGTGAGGGACATGTAAATGATTCATTCAACAATTATTGCCAAGATATTTACAATAGATTCCATCTTGGTACATTCTACTGCCATTTAGCTTTCCAAGTACTAGTATGACAGAGATTCAGAAATACTACAACATCCATTGGACCCATTTGATTGGTTGGAGCATGTAGCATAGCTATGGGTTCCATTTTAATGTTAATGTTGAATCTTCTAATAAATTTGACAATTGACAATGGAAACAATTAGCTGAAAGGCCTCTAGAAGTTGGAATACCTGGTAGGGAAGTGAGGTTTGTTACCCACGCTCAGCGTCACAATCAAATATGGCCGCCCTGAATTTAAACGTGGGCAATATCTGCAGAGAAAAATAGGAGAGCTCCAGTTTCTAACTCAAGCTGTTAACAGTAAGCATTGGGATCAAAACATCTTCTCAAATATTTTAGGATAGCTTGTTCTAAAGACTTAAAGATGTTTAACTGTCACTTTAAAAATCCAATTATTATCCTACAATTTGCTTTGATTTCCATGTTAGCGCCTACTAATGATGTTAACTAGCTGATTTAGTGTAGTGTAGATTACTAGCTGATCACATTTCAACTGATATCACGTGTGAAACGACAAATGAAAACTTTGAGGTAGTTTTGTAAGCTGCCCTGGTCATCCTCCATCACCTTCACTTGTGTTTTGTTTATTGTCTTGAGTTCACTATAACCTCCCAACTAGAGGGATTCACCTAATTGTGAATCCCTCTAAAAGTAAGAGTAGATCAGTTTGTATTTTTGTTTTAAGCACGCCAACTTTCCAAGAACTGACTTTCTAGTCACAGCCTCGTTTCTACAGACTTTTAGCTCCAACTTTGCTTTATTTGAACTCAGATCAAACTTTTGGTAATTGTCCTCTGAAGGCAACTTCACAAGTGCTCCTGTTAAATTTTCTCTCAGGTGTGACAACAAGTGTATGTGCGCGTTTGTGTGTAGCTACTTAACGCTTCATAAGAAAGAGAAAAAAAGAGTCAAAGTTTAAGCATTCTTGGTTTCTACCAATATTTTCCACATCTTTGTCAAGCCATGCTTTATATCCTGGTACATTGGGCAAGTCCCCAACATTTGTGAGATGCCTTTGTGTTTGTGCATGTGTGTTTTTTATTTGTACGTTTCTGAGGCCAGTCTTTGCGTTACTGTCTCAATAGGCCATTTACCAGACATCGTTTGTCATCCCTGTGATGTTCTTTGGTTCAAGGATGCAGCCTCATACCCTGGAGTGGCTTTTTACTTTCACCAAACTACAGCATAAAGCTGAGGTTCTATAGCTTTTCTCCAAGGCATTATTTTTTATGGCATCTGTGCTTCATTGGACAAAACAAAGGACAATGACAAAAAGGAAAAGTTGAGTGGAATACATATAAAGCTAGGACACTATGAGGACCAGAAAGGATATTCATCAGGGATCAATGATTCTTAAAGTCACCTTCAACTTAGAGTGTTGTTGCTCCTGATTTGTGAAGCAGGATAGAAAAGCTTGGGGTTAGTAGTGCAAGATTAAATAACCATTATAAATTGACATTAACAACACTAAACTGAGACAACATCATTTCTGTTCCTTAAAGCCTGGATTAGGTTATTTAAAAGTCCAATTTTTAAGCTTATGTTTTTTCTGTCTTTCTTTTGGTGTGCTGCGCTGGCGCTGCAGAACAATTACGTTAAAATGGAACCTGGACATGTAGGTGTTATTAATTTAATGCAGTGTGCTAAAGCAAAGGGAATAACGCAGAAAAAACCCTTGAAACACTCAAAACCATTCCTTTTTACTCACTCTGTGCTGGCTAGGCTACACACAAACCTGTTTCCATGGTAATTAGAAACAGGTTTGTGATTGATTGACAGCGGCTCCACTAGTGAACCAGCTTCTGACTGAATAATCAGGGAGGCATGACCTACTAAACTACGTGACTTTTATTTACATTCACAGTCTTACGAAATAGTGTAATCTTAAGTATTTTAAACAGAAAAGATTAACTGTGAGAGTGTAATAATTTACCTAAGAAACAGTTACTACATTTTCCCAGCAGTCTTCATAGAGGTATAAAAAAATTGCTATGTAGATGATTAATTCTGAATGAAGTGAATATCTTGAAATGGTTCGGTCAATTTTTCAAAGAATCGCCAACATTCCTGAGGTTTATGCGTGACATAATTCCTTTTCCTCCATATCGGCTGAATTTATCAACTACCACAGAAGTCAGAACCTTTTTCCTCCTCATCAGTCTCATACTGTGGTGCCACCGCCATACATGAGTACTCGCTAATGGTAGCAATGATCATAAAAGAGAGGGGTGGCATGATATATGCAGTGTTTAATGTGTGCGGGGGTGTGTCTTTTGGAAAATGAAGACATCATCTCGCTGTTCCAGATTGTTTCCTTGAGAACATTAAGGGAAGTGTGGGTCATAACTATGATATGTAACATACTGTTAAGAGAGTTCAGCTCACTGGGTGGATGGGAGTTTTAAACCTGGATGCTTATTTGCAGAGACTTTCATGACTTGCTGCTTCAAATTATGGTTTTTGGTTATTTAATGCATAATCTGCCGACGAGGCAACAAGAACTTTAGGGATATTTAATTTTGGTCAGAACGACCTCAGTCACATTCCAGACCTGATTCAATACATCTCTGCACATTGGACATGTGATCAAACACTAAAGTGTTCTGTGGCTGAACTCCATCTGAGATTAGTGTCGCTTGTTATGGCAAATATAAAATGAGTCGTCTTTTGATCACCTAAAGCGGGAGAATCATAAACCCAAAACAAAAACACATCAGAATACCAAACCAAAAGGTCTCAACTTGCAAACAGGAGTGAGAGAGAAAACAGCATGGAAGTAGAGTTGGACACAACAGGAAGTAGACAGGAGACAGGAATGGTCTGCACAGAAAAATGGTGGCTAAACACTATACTTAAAATCAGAATCTTTTGATACACTGAAAGTATGCAACAGACCATCATACACAAATCATGGTTATTTCATAAAAGCAAAATAATAAAAGAAAACATCATGTAAGGAAGCAAACGTTTAATGGCATAATTTAGTGAAAGTGTTTAGCAGTGTTGTGGTCAAGACCACCTAACCCGAGACCAAGACGAGACCAAGACTTTTAGGGTCAAAGACCAAGTCATGACCAAGACCAAGGGAAGTCGAGAACGAGTCAAGACCAAGACCAGCACCCCGCACAACATGACACGATAAATGTCAAATATGATCAAAATTGCTTCTCAAAATGATCTGAAAGATCGACATTCCCATAAAAACACCTGCCACTTTGAACGAAAACAATCAGAGAGCAATGTGCATGCTCTGCGTGCTTTTTCATTCTTGTGTTTTATTTATTTGCTAATTAAAAAACTATCAATGTACATTATTAAGTAATAATAGCTACTGCAGTGTACACAGAGCATTACAAGAACAAAAAACAGCTCTCAGTGAGGCTCCAGTCCTATCTTGGTAAAGAACTGTTCAGAAGAACCCAATCGTTCGTGAATGTCACATCACTACACTGCAGACTTTTGGACATAGTGTTGTCCCATATTTGCAACACGTTAGTCATCACCTCCGCACAATAATTCAGCGCAGTGAGTGACTTTTTTCATCACAAATGTCTCTGTACAGCTAGCTTTGCTAACATCACAACAACAGAGCTTATCTTTCTTTGAGCTTCTTTTCTAAGTGATTGAAAACGTTAGACGTTGTCCCCCCCGTCTGTGAAAGCGAAGCGCTGCTGAATTAGCTGTCGCCAACGGATTTCTTATGATTTATGCAGCGAAATTCTACTACTGACATTAGACAGACATCGTCTGCCTCTCAAAGGAAATCACTGCGCATGTCTTGGAGCACCGCGTGCGAGTGAAAAGTGGGGAGAGGGAGGGAGTAACAGAAACACGTAATTAGTAAGTCACGTTATTGCTTGGATTTTGCATCGAGTGAAAACAAACATGTTGACAAATAAACTGGACAGTTTGCTGTAAGTTTAGTGATATTTCCACAGTTACGGTCTTGTAATAAAATCCCGAGTCTTCAGCGCCCGAGACGAGACAAGACCGAGACCAAATGAGATCGAGTCCGAGACGAGACCATCAAAAAATCGTCTCCAGACCAAGACCGGTCTCGAGTACTACAACACTAGTGTTTAGTCACCCAGTTTCCTACAAATCACAGCAGACATGTTTCAAAGACCTGAAGGATGAGCTATAGACTTAATCTGAATAACTTTGTATTGTTGATCAGTACACTACTAAGTGTTTCTTCCTACAAAGAATATTCATGAAGCCATCTGGTAACAGCAGAAACTGGGAACAGACTGGCAAACCTGTCCAGGTCGTATTGTTTCTCTCACCCCAATGATCCCTGGAGATAGGAACCAGCTCCTCTGTGATCCTGCAAGGATAAGTGGGTGTTGATAATGAATTCATGGATAGATTAATGTTAGTAATACTTACCTTAATACCATGTTACTGACTAAATTCCCAAGATGAGAGATCAAACAGTGTAGTGGTACTTCGGATTGAACTCAGTCTTGGTCTTGTCTCTGTCTCAACAAAATTTTTACTCATGAAATTTGCAAGACAACTTTTTAAAGTTTTAAAAGTGGCAATATTTTTAAAGTTTGCAGCAAAAACAGCATCTTTAAGATTGTAGGAATGGCCTTGAAAATGGTCTCGCTTTGTTTTGGTCTTCATCCTGGTCTTGCTTGTCTCAAACCCTTGGTTTTGACCTGGTCCAGGGCTATGTGGTTCGGAGTACGACACCAGAAAAACATCTTCAATAAAGAGCAAAATGATACCAATAGTCGTATTTTTTCAGCATAGGGAGCATTTTACATCAACATCAAAGCTCGACTAGCCTCCATTGCCTTCCTCTGCAGCTCTGCTCTACAATTTCAAAAGCGTTGGAATGTATCTCTGCTAGTCGACTGGGCCACAGTTCCTCCAGAGCAAAGCTTCAGGAAACAAGATCTTTTCGAGTATTTTGTTTGCAACGATCAAAACAACATGTTGTGTGTTAAGCAAGCGTGAATCATGAACCGTTAGCTCAAAACCATCCAGATCTTGAGTGATTTTTTTTTCCTGAATGCAGATGTGAGAATCTGCGAATCACAGCCTCTTCATCAAACGATGCACGTTTCAATGGCACCTCCACACCAAACAGCAGATAAAAGCGCAGACAAAACTAAAGCTACTCTCAGCAGGTGCTGAACACAACGTAAACAGACACAAATCAATGTAAGAGCAGCATTAGAAGAATGATTCTGCTTTGACTCGGTGTCAACTCAAGTGGATTTTTCCAGAAGTAGCTGGCTGTGCTCTCGCTTCAAACAAGAGTCGGCCGACATCTGCTGAATGACATCTGTAGAGGTACGATGTGTGGGAGAGGAAAAAAAGTAGAAAAAAAGAGTAGCTGATGGAGAATAAAGACAAATATGTTTACATTCTGAAGTCTATATACATTCGAGTGCAAAAATGTTCTTCATTTTGGGCTTTAATAGAAGTTTGTCCTCTAATCAACAGGTTCAAAGTTTTACAATCAGAATTAATAAACATCTTCAACAAGTTTCAACAAAGCAGCTAAATCTGCTGGGCGTATGCATGCATGTCATCGGGCCAGATGCTAGCATAGCGGGTGCCCCGTCCCCTGACAGCTGACACCTATCGCTACTCTGAAAACCTTCTGGTCAGCGGTGCAGGGTCACATTGTTACCTGAGTACATGATGGATCTCCAGGGGCCATCAGCTTACCCGCTATGACAAACCATATGGTGAAGAAACAGCAACAGGAAACTCTGAAAACTTTATGGAAATGGGAAAATTAGGAACGGAAGACACTAAGGTCAAGAACTTCAATAGCTCTAACGATGTGTGGGGGTAATTTGTTGTGTTACAATGAAATAGTTGTGATTTTAGTTTCTTCCCGATAGACACAAAAGACGGCATACATTTTTTCACAACTGTACATGTACGTTGAAAAAAAGGAAGTTGCTGTTGAGTGTAGGGGACGACAGGTATTTCTAGGCAGCTCCGATTTAAGGCTGTAATAATCCAGTACCTTTCATGCCAATGTTTTAATTGCCAGCTCTATTGGCAGCTACAAGACAGGAATTATCCAAAGTACTTATTTAGTAGTCACAACTCAGGTAAACATGAAGAACCTTCCTTTTCTATCACCACTGACACACACTAACTGAGCAGGTGGGTCCCCAGGTATCTGTGAGATGTCAGTGTTTTATGTGCTGTATCTGTTGATACTGAGATATGGAGACAGGAGGAATGACGGATTAGAGACGGAGGGAGAAAACTGACTGATAGGGAACTGGAGCATGGCAGAAATAGAGCTGTCCAAGCCGCTTTCCTCAAACATAGTCTGTGGTCGCTCAGAGGGTGGAAAAGTAAAAAGCAGGATTGTGCCGCGATCTAATTACCTCCCAAGTCAGAACTATGATCTGGGAATGCCACCCTCTAGTTTAACTTGTTGTAAGTGAAATAATCTGCCACTGAAAATACTTTCTCATCAATATTAAGGAATTATTGACTTACATCAAGCTCCTATTTCTTGCTGAAATGTTACTTGTAAGTTAGTTGTGTCTTATTTCAATCTATCTTAGGAACTAAGATAGATTTTGTGTTTTTGCAGTGCAGGTGGAATACTACTTCACAGTCTGTTAGCTGGCATTCACAAAGTAGCCAGTAGTTAATTTCCCTTGATGCCGATAAGCTGTACCCCCAACAGCGAAGATAAGGAAGGCTGCAGATGAAGATGGTTTCCACTTTACATATCGATCCATATTTAGGTACATTTGGTGTATCAACAGTTAAACAAAACAGTTTTGCATTTCACATTTTCAGAAAGAACCTGAAATATTCACGGATTTCTGATGGTTACGGTCCCTAAACCCTGCAAATAAAGGGGGTCCACTGTTTGTGATACACAAGTACCAGGCTAACTATAGTTAGCAAGACTAGCTAACATGTGAATTCACTCATGCCTTTTGTGTAACACTGTGGCAGCACATTTCATACTGTAAGTTAGGTGGTGTGTTACAGGTAGAAAACTTTCCAGCTATCCCATGTCCGTCTCTTACCATGGGATGTTGTCGTTGTCAAGGATATCTCTGGTAGAGAGTAAAATTTTTTCATTTTGCCTTACTTTTTAGTGTTTGGTTTTATTTTTGTAAACTTTACATGTGAGATTCTTTTACTTTTCTTAAAATCCTGCACTGTTATAAGCCGTACAGTAGTAACAGTTTATGGAGAAGTCCTCTGATTGAGAAAGTCTGTCTGTTTGTAAATGTGGAAAACAAAAAAATGTTCTCTAACAATTCCATATAAAGAGAGACTTTTAAGTGTCAATAAAATTTATATATTTTAAGACAAAATATTTTAAGTTGCAGCCACTGCCAGCTTTTAATACACATGACAGACATGCTGGATGTTGTGGTCAGGTTGGGGAGGCATCTCCACTTTATTCTCTTGAGCAGAAGTGAAAAAAATCGACCAGATGTAAATCTCTTTCTCATTTGAACTGCTAACCTAGCTTAATTGTTTTACTAACCCAAATCCAGAGCCAGTGTAGAGCTAGCAGTCAGCTAGCTAACACGTTTTTGATCTTGATCTCTGCAGTTAATGTTAATGATACCTTCATCATCGTGCATGTTGCACTAAAAATCTAATGTTTTCATGCTATAATGAGCCACACTTTGTGTTATATTAACAAACATATTTGATCTCCTCTGCCTTTTGTAGGTGAACTCGCGCGTTAGTCTGTGTTCATACTCAGAGTTTACACGATGGAAAAAATAAGTCACAAGCATCTGACTTATTTTCTACAAGAAAGGAGAAGCACTTCACTGTCTTTGTTATACACAGAGACGTGCTTTTTGCATCATCCATCACTTGCGAGAGATTGTCACAGCTGTCCCGTATGTTCTGTTCCTCTAGGTCTTCAAGTCTCTACTCTTCTGCAGGATCCTTTGAGCATAACATGAAGTTTCCTTAAGATGTCCTGATCCTAACTGTCAGCTACATCTGCGTTAAATTCACACTGTGGAAGTTTTCTCCTTTCCCCTCGTCTAAGCGCTATGACAGCATCTCTAAACAAAACACCTCATAGTTCTATTTCTTACTTATTATGTGTCTGATGAGGGGTTTATTTTTGTCGAGGGGTACATTGTCTTTTTTGGTAAATCTTACACATGTAGTGGTTAGTTCTGCTGCTATCTACATCACTCTGACACTTTCTATTGTCTCTTCTACACAATTCCACTCAATTCTCATCTCCTACTGATGCTCCAGCTGGGATTTCTCCCATTGAGCTGGATTTCTCCTGTAGAATTTCAACCTGGCGAACAGCGAACAGAATGAGGAGTTGTGAAAGATGATGTTGATATTCTGCTCTGTTTTAGAGTTGTATTCTGCTTATCTAAGGTTGTAGTTTAGAAATGGCAGCGGAGGACTTGAGCGAAGCCATTCAGTCAGTGTTAGCCACGCCTCCAGATATCAAAGTCAGATCAAGAGGAATGTTTAAATCTTTTTATTTCTGTCAAAGACATCATTCAACTCTTACTTCTCTCTTCGAAGTGGAGGACGATTGTTTTCAGTGGGCACAATTTCTGGTGAGCTTCATAGTGCAGCTTCCGTTGCAGCCAACTAGCACATTACATGCATCATGGCTAAGTGTTAGCGATTGGGTAGAAACATTTTCCAGTCCATGGCTCCAGCAACCAATCGTTTCTCATTAGTCGAGGGTCCAGACCTTCTGAGTGAAGCAAAGTGTAGGCTACACTTTCTCCTACTGCTCTCCAATTACAAAACAACTCTGTGGGCTTTTAGCTGAGGTATTGCTGCTAATAACTTCACATTCTTTCTGCAAAATGTCGTTTTTTTGTTGTGATTTTGTGTATATAAAGAAACTGAATTGAATACACTTGGGTCTGTGTTTCTGTGCTCAACCCGTTTGCCAACGTTGGACAGAGAAACAGCCTAAAAACTAAAAAGGCACCAACAACTTTTTGCTTCACTGCCTGAAATTACATCAGATGAATCTTTTCTCGTTTTAGGTCAGTTAGAAATAATTTTGGAAATTCTGTTTGTTAAATGTCACAATAATCAGAGAGAATATGTCAAAGATCGGTTTATTTGTTGCTGTTGTCAAAATGAAAAGTTTACATATAAGATGGTTGGGACATTTTTAAACATGTTAAGCTGGAGTAAGCATTTTAGTCACACTGGTTTGGGGTGGAGGGAGAAGCAGGCTGAATGATGGTGACAGAACCCGAGGTTGAAGCTGGGTTTCTGGTTTTTGGGGTAATTATCCAGGTGGAAATTTTTGATAATAGCCCAGGCTGACAGGGTTCATCAGTCCAGTCAGTTACCCAGGCTCTGTTCTAGATAGCTGGTTATAAATAGGTGCCGCAGTGAATGAACACTCAGTCAGTGCTGAGCTGAAAGGCGGACCGAAGCCGCTGCCTTTGGATCGCCCTCTGCACACTTTAAGAACGGAGGGGATACTGAATGACACCTGAAGCCCCTGCAGGCAAATTTGTGACTCGTGATATTGGCCTTTATGAATAAAGTCGAGCCGACTGGGTCCCGCAGCATTTCCAGAGACAGAGCAGAATGTCAGCGGTGTTATAAAGGCGGCTAAAAAGATCAGGACTCTAAGGTGGTTGGAATGAGGGTGATGGATTACTTTGAGGCGAGAGGAACGCAGGTGGGGATTTTGACTCGGATATTTCCAGTAATGACCTGAAGCAGCGTGAATCCGGAGTCTGAAGCAGAGTGAAAACGGAATGTGAACAAGAAACAAATAGAAATCACGAGGCAGTACATATGTTAATGACACATGGATTTTATTATCACAGTTCATGAAAGAAAAGGGGGAAATACATGAAAACAAGAAACTACAACTTCTTTCTTCAAAGTTACATGTAGAAAAGGTTTGTCCAGCAGAGAGCACTCTGAAGTTATTTACTGGCAAAATATTAAATGCTAAGACCAATATAATATCTGAAAAGCATTCAACATCAACAAACTAACTATGTCAATACATAAACTGCTGTGAGACAGAAAAGTCAATGGCTCAATTTAATTTATTACAAATATTACAATTAGGGAGATCAGTGTGTTTTAACCATTACACAAATTATTTTGATTTAGCTGTCAAACAGATCGTAACATAAGCAGAAACTGCTGTTTTAAAAATAGCACACAACAGATTTAGGTGGTTAGTAATATGAGAAAATTTGTCAAATTAGTCTGGGGGGTTTTCTGCATCATTTTCCCTTTGCTGAGGCGCGCTGCTCTAAATTAACACCAACATCTCCAGTTTTCATCTGGTGAATGGTACCACGGTACAGCGGCGGAGCGGCTATGAATGGCAGGTAAAAGAATAGTCTTGTTGCCCTGGTTGTGCGCATATGTGAAATTTCCAGATGAAACGTGATATAGATAAAACTTGATAACAAAAAACTAAAATAAAGAGCTTAGCTAATTTGCTTGGCTCTTTCAGAGTGACCCAGATATCTACCATCCTCCATCCTACAGAAACATCCCAACATACTTAGTTTTTGTCTGCAAAACATCTAAGAGGAAACTGAAACACTTGTTCCCACCAAACTGCATTTTCATCTTATGGTCAAACCTTTTGACCATGACATGGAAATGACTCGATCCTGCTGGCCTGACAGAGACGCTGTCACCTCTGAAAAAGATAGAAGCGGATTTCCCTGTATAGCGTGAACATAGCAACACGCATCAGCTCAGCTGTTGCCATGATACTCCTAATGTAAGGCAATGTTTCTAGTCACCATGGTTACTTAAGTTAGGCAGCCACAAGGTTAGAAGTAGTCGATCTCCTTGGAAACGTCCTCGGAGAAGTAAAAGGCAGTGATAGCTGGTCTTTCCTTCCATCTGTTGAGGCCGGCTGCAGGTTCACGGGCCGCCTGTTCAGGCTAAACACACCGTTTCTTTATTCCTGTATGAAACCTGAATGCAATAGCTGGCAAACTGGACTCAGAGATGATGTTTTCTTTCTGCCTTGTTTTTCTTGAAACATTGCTCATCTCACTAAAGTGCCACTTTACAAATGTCCAAAAAAGAAACCTTTATAAAGTTGGTGCTTCATCATTTTCTCCTCCATCACTTCCTTATATAATATCGCGGCTGCAGCTGCCAGGAAGAGCCTCCTACCTCCCAGTCGTGTGTGTGCAGTGCTGACCTGGCTGTGTAACCTGGCCTCTCTGCTCCTTAGGCCATCACTTCACTGCTCACATCCACAGAGAACGTTTCTGCTCAGGCACATTCCAGCGAAAAACACACAAATCAGGACCCTTTTTTTTTCAGCTAACTGAATGCATTAGCATGTTTCCTTTGTCTTAACAGAACTTTTCTTCTGGTTGGGTTAGTGCGTCTCATGGGCCGTTGGATTCTGTGCCTTAGTGAAGTCATTGGTGTAAATGCAAATCAGATTTTGAGTTAAACAAACATTTCTTGGGGGCTGAGTTATTCCAGCGGCAGAAGTAATCTCATTAAAGCGAGCTGAGGCTCACTGGGAAAACCTGGAGAAATACACTTGGTGAACTTTAACACACACGCAAGAAAAAAAAGCCTGTGGGGAAATGCAACAGTACATGGCTGGAAACATTATTTAAACACTTTTTTTCGTAATTTCTTATTGCGTTAAATTGTGTAATAAGACCAGTTCTGAGGACGTTTACTTGGCTTTTATCTTCCTGGCCACAAAAAAAAACAGATAGTATCTAAAGTCCTAATTTACATTTCTATCACCAGTTGTGTAATAATAAATTACCACTGACCGGTCAATGCATAAAGTCCATACAGTTTCCTTACTTTTCTGTGTTTTTATTGTGTATATTTCTGTATGGCATTTTGAGCTGCATTGAGAATTAAAGGTGATTTATAAATAAAAGTGACTGACTGACTCGATGAATTTGAACCCAGTTGAAAAATAAAATGAGCTTACCGTACTGTGTGATAACTAGGATACACTGAAATGTATGTGAATTGATTGAAATAGTGCAAAGTTAATAAATTGGATTGGAAAAGTTGTTTTGTCTGTTCTACGGGACAGCTACCTAGGGAAAGTGGATAACTTCTAGCTCTCTGGTTGATGTCTGGCAGAGCTCCCATGTGGCCCGGCTGATGGACGGCCGGGATTAGAAACAGGTTCCACAAGGATTCAGAATCCTGGAGAACAAAAATCAGTTTCTCTCCACCAGGAGGTGAATCTGAACCTTCCTGAGGACGTTTCATGTGTTTAAGTCTTAAAACTTTGTACAGCTCTTAAAAGGTTCCACATTACACATGTATGTGAAAGAAAAATAAATAAATAAAAAAAACAGTTGACAAATTAATTGAACTTTTTTCACCTGGAATCAGTGAGATTACTAGCAACCGTCAGCCTTCACTATGCAGTCCTTTTGGTATTTTACAGGGTATCAAGTTAATAAAAAGATGCATTAAGCAGTCTTGAGTAAGATTACGTGAATAAAAACTGATCACACAGCGCATTACCTCATGCTTGGTTTTTGTCCGCTGGGCCCAGCGCAGATGAAAATTAGTTTCCTCCACTGGATCCAGCTGCACAGTCCATACACAACTTAAAGGCACCAAAAGTATTAATCTCACCGTTGCACTGGTAAGCAGTATGTCCACTTGAGTTAAAAAAAATAAAATACAAACTGTTTATCCACTTTTGGGGGACTAAACGCTGCCACTGCCAGCACTGAAAAGGTGCTGGCAGTGACAGATGGAGATTTTTCTTTTTAATTAGCAATGAAAAACAAAACTCTTCTTAAAATGGAAAATATTACTTACAAGTCTTTTATAAAGGTGCTTGGAGGCTTTAAGGAGCTGTTGTAGCTGACAGATTGACAGAAAACATGGACCCAAACACAGAGCTGTCAGCCCAAACAATGGGCCAGGATTATAAAGCTTGTTTATCAAGGTTAAAGCAGTGCAGTTTGCCAGGAGATGCTGGTTGTTTCCAGTCTTTAGTGTCAAAAAGGACAAGTTATAAAATGTCCTCAACATCAAAGGCACATCAAAACTTCAACAAGTCTTAAAAATAGAAAATACACAAAAAATTAAATGAAACACAAAGGCCAGGGGTGAATGTTTTAGAACAAACTGAAAAATAACTTGGGTACAGAAAACCCTACTAGAATCATCATTAAAGTTTAAACAGGACAACAATATGTCCCCGTGGCCAAATAACAGCAGCCATGGACTCTTGGATGAATGTTGTTTCCTAAATCTGCATCCACCAAGAATGAGATGATGTCCCAGTGAAAGGACGAGTGACTGAATTAAAACAGAAAACATCTCCAGTCGGTGACGATTTCCATCATCAGCTTAGTGAGGAAGCTGTTTATCAGGGTGATGATGCATCTGTCTACTGGGCAAAGAAGGTTGAAATCTATCTTAAGGAAACGCAGCTTCATTCAGTGACATGAAAAGCAAACAGTCCAGAGACTTTCTTCTGGCAACGTCAGTTTCCTAATATTGCTAATATTTGACACCGTTTTATTGTTTTCCTTTTGATGAGAACAGAAGTCAGCGATGGGTCTCAGCCGTCAATCGTGGATTTGCAGCAAACACTTTTTACAAGGCAAGATTAGCATTCAAATACTTAAGAAGTAAGGCTAGTAAGATGCCATTAAATGTTACATAAAGGAGAAGGTACATGTCTAATAACTTGTAACCATAGAGAAAATGCCCCACCACCATGTAGCCTACCATATGGAAAGTAAACTAAGCATGTAGACTTTTGAACACTTTTAAGTCTGCTCCGGTGTAAGAGGAAACGTTTTTTATGACTTAGTGGTTGACTTAAACACGTCAGGAGGGAAGAAGGTCTGGGTCAGTTTCTAAGCTGGCTACGTCCAACATTTCTATATACGGCCATCTGAGACCCAACTGGGTGTGTTGCTTCCACAAACAATTAGCTAGACTTGAACAAGTAGAACCATGGCTATATTGGCAAAAACAACTTGGGGAAAACAATCGCAACGTCGGTCACTTCCAACGTCTGACATGGTACCTCAACATGATCAGGTGACATAGTGTCAATACAGGAACCATGGAGCCTTAATGAAAAACAGCAGGGTGATGTTTTTCATTTGTGAAGTCCATGGCAAAATCTGACCTACAGGAAAACGGTGTACGATAAAGTATTGATTGGCTATTTTTTGTTTATTGAATAGCATGTTTTCATGTTTCAAAAGTATGTTTCTTTCTGTTTTCTTTGCTTAGAAATAAAGTCGCTGACTGAACCTGCTCTAAGAGTAGTGACTCCATAGTTCTGCAAGCAAATAGGCGAAAACTTAAGATCATTTGAAGGATTCGGTGTCTTCCCAAAGGAAACTTAAGCAGGTGGGCTAGAGAAGCTGGTACCTTCAGGTCTGCACGGAGACCACTACCCACAAACCCCGTCACCATGACTCTTAAATCTACACGGACTGCGATGCACCGCCTGACAGTAGTAACAAATAACTGCAGAAGAAGGCAGTTTAGTCAGCTGTAATAATTGAAAGACAGGAAATCCGAAGGAATCTTTGGTTTGGAAAAGTGCATCAGCTTTGAGTGTTTCTGAGCCAGCAAATGGTGTAGCCTAGCAGAAAACGCCGGCGATCGCCATCACTGAGCATCACAACGTAGCTCATTCGGTTGGAAAACATTAAGTAAGAGTTGATATTGTGTTAAACTGAGCAGACAGAGCAATGTGAACTCAGATGAAAGGCTGTACAGTACACACAAGGAGAGAAATGCAGTAAGTCAACAGTTCTTCTAATGTACAGTCCATTAATTCAATATTCGGAAGCGTGGCCAACATGAATTGAATGGCTGAGTTCAATTCATTTGCTGCCATTACTAAAACTACAGACAATTCTACAATGCTAAAATAGCGCAAAAAAATTATGTCATCGTTCACGACTTCTCCTTCTGTTCGCTGATTGGCCCAGTTGAAAATGTTCCAGAGAGAATCCAATTTAAGGTGAGAAAGCGTCCAACTCAAACTTTTTCCTGACAGAAATTCCCACAGAACAAAACACTACATATAATCTACGGAATTACATGAGATTACATAGTCTTGCCATGACATTTTTCCAATTGTGAACACATATCAAAAGACAACTTAAGAGATTTGACTTTACATCATAGCCATATCTGACTTAGAATTTATTTACATTTGCAATGCATTAGCTGTAAAAACCAACATTTAACTATGAAGTATTTTGAGTTTTTGAGATACAGTAAGATTTGTGGAATGTTACAGCTTTCTCTCCTAACGGACATTTTCCCAACACACCACGATGTTTCTCCATGAAGACTGAAGGACCGGCTTCCAGAGTGACGTTCATTATCACCTGCAGTCGTTCCGCCCTCTCTCACCTCCCTCCCTCCTAAACATTTTCAATTACTCCATTGGAACTTTTTTAAATTGACATCTGATACGGGGTTTTTTTTCTGTACAATATTTAGATGTCAGCAAAATAAAGAAGATGAAAAATTCATGTCACTTTTGGGACTGACAATAAAGTTTATCTATCCATCGTGAGACGATGGTGAGCCCCAAACAGAGGCATAGACCAAAACTGGTTGTGAAAGCTGCCTGTTAATCAGTATACTGACAAATAAGACAGATTACAGGCTGCGTGAACTGTGTAAACCAATCCATCATCATAACGCGCGCACAAACACACAGAGCACACACGAGCCGGTCTGGACCCATCCGTTACATCGCCAAGCTCCGTGGGACGAAAACCTGTCTGTCAACATGAAATAGGACTCGAGACGAGGAGACTGCAATATGTCAGCTGTGGCACATAAGTAGAACGCCTACATTCATCTGATTATTATATTATGAAAATATTATGATCAGCTTGCTGAGTAAAATTTGTAAGTCAAACCTTCAGCTGGAAATTTGTCGAAAGCCCGTAAGACTCCATTCATAAACTGTTGATTGTTGTATAACCTGAACAGGTGGATTATTCATTGAGCATGCATTTCCATCATGGGGGAACAAAAAAAAAAAGGTAGAAAAGTGGTTCCTGGTTCTAACATTTGAGGATCTAGTAAGATAAAATCTCCTCATTAGCTGAGCTTAAAAGGTAGAAGTACTCCTGAGAGCCTCATCTCTTGGTAAATTGTCAGATAAGCATAAAGTAAAATCCTCTTATCAGTGTCAATGTTCTCAAATTGAACCGATTTAGAGACTCGTATTTCTTTCTGTGGGTCAGGGCTTCTGTGCTTCAAACACACATTGCACCTTTTGGAAAAGCAAAGGTCTTCCACCTTGTAAGCTAGATAATTATATATTTTTTTGCATGCAGACACCAGACTGCGCACAAATGAAAGCAAAGGTCACGTTTAACAAACACCTTAACTGCTTTCCATCCTTTTTTCAGTTTTTCCTTCCACTTCCTGCCATTGTCTTCTTTGCCTGTTCTGTCAGTACCAACATCTGATTGTTGATCACTCGACTCGTGTAGCAAAAAAAGTCTTGCCATTCCAGTTTTGCAAAATAAACTAATTTTGATTCAGCCGAAAATCCACCTTACCCTACCGTAAAACTTCTCCGAAAGACGTGTTTTTGTACTAAGCAAAATTATTTTCATAATTCTGATTTGCGCAATTCTAACAACAGTGGAAACACAACTTGTGTCATCTTAAAAACACACTGGCGGATCTAGTGACATACATAACATGGCATATATGATTATAATACTACATGGTTTTAGTTTTTGTAGGCTACAATATATAGTAGGTGTCAGTTTAAAAACTTCAATCAGGCAGCTGCAGCCAGGAAAATGAATAATATCTGTATATGAGTGTAAAACATATTTAAAATTTTGATTGATCCATGAGGCAGCAAAGGATTTTTTTCAGAAACTTTCAGTTTTTGACAACCAGAGAGCAACGTTACGTTTGATAGACCTCCATTCTCTGCCTGTCGGTGAACCTCACTTCACCCTCTGCTGTTAACGTAACCTTCCTCTGAAATTAAAGTCTTGGAGCGTTAACGCAGATTGCTTTGTCTTAGTGCAACATTTCCAGCTGTGAGGCTTTCATCCATGTGTGTCGTCTCTAAAATGAGTTCTTCCGCTCATCATTGATGAAGTGAGCTGTTACCGTTGCGTGTTCCTTCCCCGCCTGGCCTGTGTGATCTTGTGCTTTAGCCACTTCAGTAACTCATGGCTAGGATGAGGTTTTCCTCACGCAAAGCTGCAAAACGGCACTTTTTCGCTACACAACCTGTCAGCAACAATACATTAACACAAACGTTAATTTCATTGGATATTCAGTTATTTCCTCAATAAAATCCAGAGAGGATTGTAGGTGATAAGACGTCTCCACACATCCTTAAAAGTTTTAATTTTAGACCTGCAATATGTTAATCATCGGTCTTACATTTTACACTGAGAAAAATATTTAATCTCTAATATTTTAAGTCTGTGGTGTCTGTGGTTTTGTCACGACGGCTACAATTATTAGTTTGAAAGCATATAGGTTGATGAAAAATATTTCTGCATAGCATTTTTTAAACAAATTGTGTGCCTATTTTATTGTATCTGTTCGAGAATAATCTTAAAAAATGGCAGTTTTATTCAGATCAATATTTTTCTAGGACACAGATCACTGTTTATGCAAAACATAAAAAATGTCTTACAAGATTGCTTTAGTAGAAGACAGGCCTACAGTTTGTAAGTTTTTTTGGGTTGATTTTTTTTTTCCTTATTTGGACTGTGACATTTGCTTTTGAGTAAAAGCAGGTCAATACATGAATGCAAAATACTTTATAGGAAATCTATATTTTGCTCAAAATCATTGAGAAGGTCATAAATGGCACCTGTGCTGCACTTTGGAAACCCCGGCTCTATGTATATTTGTTTCTGTCAGGCAAGCGTTTGTCGTGCGCAGACAGTGTCATTCTGCGACTCAGGTTGGTTGAGGTTACCGGCTTCTAGCTGCTAAAACCTTTGCTAGCTTGTTGAATTTTTCTGTGTTGCAAAATTATTGCAACTTGGCTGGATGACGTACGTCTTCTCCATTGGCTAACTTCTGTTGCCAATGGTCTTAAAAAGATCTTCCAAAGTCTTAAACATGAGTTGGTGACACCTGCAGAAACCCTGAGAGGTCTGATCCATGAAACTTCTGTCTGGCACCAAGATGTCAGCAGCAGATCCTTTAAGTATCGAAAAGTGAGAGGTAAAGCGTCGTGGATCAGACGTGTTTGTCCAGCACATCCCACAGAGGCCTAATTGGGGGAATGTGGAGGTCAAGTAAACACCTCACATTCTAAACCACAGCCATCAGGAAGCAGTGTTTTATGGAAGGGTGTATGTGGTTTGCAACAATGCGTAGTAGGTAGGTGGTTTGTGGAAGCGAAAATTCCACCTAGATGGCAGAACTTCATGTTTCACTGAATAAATTTTCCCCAGAAACATCCCACTGCCTCTGCAGACTTTCCTTCTATCAATTGTGTCTTGGTGGCGTGTGTTTTTAAACTAAAAACTTTTGTCTGTTCCATACATCCCATGTCCTTCTAACTTTTCCTTAAGGTCATAGCCAATTTAGACGAAGACCAAACAACCAGTGGACTTTGTCTAGCAATCCCATCAGCCCTTCAACCGTTCCATAAACCACAAAGACGTCCTGCCCTAAATATGCCTCTCTAACAAAGTTCCAAGTTACTTTCTGCTAAAATACTAAACATATACCTGTCAAGTTGATGTTTATGTTAATTAACATTTGTTTTGTCTTGTAAAACAGAGGAAGGACAGGACATTTAAGTAACAGGTCCATCAGAAAATAGACAGGATTGTCTGTCTCTAAATCTCGCTAATTTGCCGTTGCAGTTTGCAGAAAGTTGCCTTTACCCTTCTGTTATTCTGTTCACAATCACACTTTCAGCAAGATTGTTAGACGTAATTTGGAAACGTATTTAAATGGACACGTTCTTGCCCCTCCTTGTTTGCCTCAGCGTAGCTTAGGGTTTGCCATGCCCTTGATTTGCTATGTGGGGATGGTTTGTTGCATCAGCTAATGACTTAGTGACAATAATAACACGTCCATCACTATGTGCTCTTGCTATAGAGCCTGTATTATTTGTCCCAGCAGGATGATTGCACTCATTCGTTTGCGTGGCGAATCTCAACTGATTTAAAAGAATGCAAACAACTTTGAATCACTTTTCTGTCCTCGGATTCGTTAAACTTTTCCATCACTCTTCAATCTGCATCTCCCCGTGATTCACCGACTGTAATGAATTAATTTTCACCATAGCATTCAGAAAGTCAAACAGAGAGGAGACAAATGTAATTCATGCATTCAAGAGCTAGCCTGAAATGAACTGGGGATACATGGGAGCGCGGCAGCCGGCGGTGGTCGGCCTGTCCGCCGGCCGGCTTGTCAGCTGTAATTGACTTTCATCTGTCTTTCCTGTCACTCTCGGTAATTTGATAGGCTCACGCGGGGACGATTTGTGGAGGAAATTCACTCCATAATGGAACAGAAACCTCAGGTACAGGTAAACCGCTTGAATTGTGTCTGATAGCTGAAGCTGGAAAAATGTGTGAAAGTGTGGCAGTTGTTAGGAAAGTGAAGTAGTTTTGTACATTAGAGGAAAACATGTACACTGTTCTGGCTTGAGTTTTGCACAATCTCAGTGAAATGTTAACCAACTGTTGAGCAACACAAGGCGGCCTTGACACTCAGTCTTCATTGGTTTGTTCTAATTTGACCTAGAGCAATAGTCACCAGTTTCTCAACGACATGCTACTTTGTCATTAAACCTCCAGGCTCAGAATAGCTTAAATGGTGGACCTAGTGGTAAAATAAAGGTTAATAGAGGAGAGCTGTTGTAATGACTTCCTGAAGGCGGAGTTTCGGAAAAAGCAGGAGGTTCTTAAAAAGACAGAGGTCCAATTTCAAGGTGTTAAATTACAAATTTCTTTTAAGTCACCTTTGACATATATAGCATTTTTTAACAACCAAAGTTTCTTGATTGTGTTGTAAAATTACACTATATGTGGCTGGAAAACCACATATAGCCTGGTTGAATACATTAACATTCAACCAGGCAATTATTTTATTCATTTTATTATCTAAACAATGTTATTTTGTTTTAGGCTATAGCTTCTTGTTTTGTCACTTTGTTCACTGAGGATTATGGCAGCAGAGAGAGTTCCTTTCAGAAGTATGATGACCTCTGAACTTCAACATTCAAGCTACAACAACTTTCAACATATTTTGAGGGATTTATGTGACAAACCAATACACTGTGACTGAAGTGAAAGGAAATGGTTATTATTGATGGGCTTAAGTTAGCTACTGTGATTTTAAGCCAAACCTTGTGAAATATACTTGTTTTCCTCATGGCAAAATGTGTTTCTCTAAAGAAACTACACCTGGCCAGTGAGGATGAATGTCTGGCTTTAAATTCCTTTTGACAGGCTATTTACTGCCCTGTATTAAGAGCTCTGTAGGTTTGTCATAGAGCAATAAACTATACAGTCCTCAGCGCAAACTACAGCACACAGACAAAATATATGCCAAAAAAAAAAAAAAAAACAGCAACAGAAAGATGTAATTAAAGATCAAATGCACAAACGTTGTCCCTACTTAAAGATAATTTAAGACCTTATTTTTGGAAATCCAGGTTTATTTAAGATGTTAGCTGAAACTTTTGTTAAAGACTTTTTAATTGTGCAGAAATCCTGGATCACATTAATTCCACTGGGGACTCTTCTTGTTCTATAAAACATCTGGAGTAACTTCTACAGATCCTCAATCTCTGACAAATCTCTAAACTGGTGTTGCCTATGGCAATGCAACTCTCTTTGCTGAGTCCTGCTTTGTTGACTAATTAAAGACCAGATTCCCAAAACCTTTTCCATCCACACCCATTCCATTAGTGCAGGAGGCCTGTGACCTTTTCTTTTTCCATCACATTCGCTACAATAGCCTCTCTGTTTGAGTATTTTTTGGGTGCTGTTCCCTTTTTTTTGTCTATTTATTTGTCTGCTGTAAAACTGCAAATCATCCCGTTTAAATCTGTTTAAGGGAAGTAATGATTCTTTCCTGAGTTTTTAGGTAACGTGACACTGCTGAACTCTGGTAGATTTACTTAAGGTCCGATCAATAAATGAGTATCAGCAAATAAATGGACAAAATCTGTCAAGGAGTTGATCCTGCTCACCGACCAGGTCTTCTAAGTAAATGTAATGTGAAAAATGGCAGACGGGGGATTCGGCCGGTGGACTCCAGGTAAAACATCAGGCTGCAGCACAAAGAGAATCAAACAATATGATCACTATGCGTGGATTGATTCATGCGCTCAGTGTCTGAACAGCTTTGAACGCATTAGAACACAGACTCAAACTAACGCCCAGAGCATATTCATTTACTCCAAACTCTCCCATTTGTATTCAGGGTCAATATGAGCCTGAAACGTATTGAATTTAAAAGGCTGCTGAAGGGCAACATGACTCACAGTGTGGAGTGGAAGGTGTGCTTGTATGTAGTCATGAAGAGTGTCTGCTTTCATGAATAACATAGTCAGAACTGGATCAGTAAAAAATATTGTTCATTATTTTACGTACTTGGGTTCTCACTTTGTAATCTTTTGTAAGATAACAATCTTAAAAAAATATTTTTGCTTAACAAGCAACAAGGCCAAATTTGAAACAGGCTAGTTAATTAAAGCTACATATGGTGCTGCTGACTTGTCAATTTAAAGTTAGAGCATTGTTCTCAGGTGTAGAAACTTCCCACGTTCTCCTGAAAATGTAACAATGACTGTTATGGCCAACCACCCATGAACATATTAGGTTATATTTTCATCAGCACCGTTTAGTCCGCTTTAAATAAACTCTAGTTTGTTTTTCTAGAAAGTCTGATTTGTTCTGCTACGCATGAATGTGTAATAAAACTGATGCACACCAAAAAAGTGAACTCTGGTCCACCTAAAAACCTCTTTGTTTGGTCGACGTGAACTCAGTTTGAATGGATATGTGAATGCTAACCGAATCATAGACTGCACCAAAAGCAGGAGGGTGACTATAGTACAGGACATTCTGGGTAAATACAAACAAAACGAACTTAGTCTCATGCTCGTGGGAGAAATGGCTCGTGATGTCTTACCAAAGACAAAAGAGAAATCCTACAACCGCTAAAATCTGACGTTACTCTATTTTTGTTTACATCTTGCAAATAAAAGTCATTCGTGTCTTTTTCTGAGGATTTTGTCTCGTTTCCTTCAGTGGTTCTTGGTGCAGCGCCACCACAGGAGAGGAGGGGAACAGGCTTTTCAAAGGGTTTGGTTGGTGCTACACAGTACAGCGTGAAAGTGCTAAAATCTGAAAATATAACAAATGTTGCCATTTTGATCCCTGACCAAATCAAGCCTACCAGACTATCATGTCTAAAATCACCATTAACATCCCCATGTGTAAATCACCCGTTTTTCAGTAAATCAACAAAATGATTAGACTGCTTTCCTCTTGCTTACGCTTGTGTCTAAAGCATGATTACAATGCCCCACTCAAACAACCAATGACAAGGCATTTCCTGTCTCACTTCCCTCAGGCTACACCGAGCATTTCGCTATTCACCAACCGTACTCCCATTTTCCCTCCGCCCAGACAGACACAAACTGACTCATGCGGAAGGATCTGTCACTGCCTTAGTCATTAAAGACGGACAGACCCTGAACTGTACACACAGAGGTTAGTCATATTGTTTTCCTAGTCCTGGGGAAACTTATCAGCCACCCAGTCAGATGCATGTGGCCTCCATCTCCACCTGCTCACCGTTAAGTGGCTCTCAGTGTGAGAAGCTGTCAAACAAACCGACAGAGTTGTTTTCTCCGTTCATGGATATCCCCTGGTCGGTACGCCCGGATTTGTTCACCTTTACAAGTGAACGTGTGTGAAACGGGGCAAAAGCGTTCAGGTGCTTTGTGTGTGGTGTGCTTCCCAACTGTGAAGGCAACGGTGAGAGTGCTAATGAGTCATTTGGAGAACACAAATACACAGAGATTTCTATACACCGAAACACACACTGCCTGATACCTTTTGTGTGCTTGCCAGGATATCAACGGGTAGAAGTAGGACTTTACAGCTTTTGCTTTTTACTTACTGAACATTTTATTTCATCAACATCACACTGCCAACACTGCGACTCCCTTGGCTTCATGTCTGTTGCTGGTGTTGCAGTCTGCGCCACAGAGTTGGAAAATTTAGATGACAACTTCAACTTCCCAGCAGTGTTCCAAAAGTAAAACTGATTTTGACAACTTTTGGGGGTTTTTTTGTGTGAAAGTTTGAGAGTTAGTGGGTTGAAACAGAATAGACTGATACCTTTACAAGGCATAGTTGGATGAAATTGCTCAGCACATTTAATAAATGATATATTGTGATTTTTGTTTGCAAGTCTGTTTGCAAACAAAAATGTACAAATGGAATTTTTACATGCTGGAATATGAATTATGAAGTCAGTTGCTAAACAACAGAAAATCCAGAGATACGCTCTATGTAACTTTTGCCACTTTATGCTCCTTGTCTCATACAGTTGAAACCAGAAGTTCACATAAACCAAAAAAAAAAAAAAAAAGATGTGTGTGAAACGGGGCAAAAGCGCTCAGGTACTTTGTGTGTGGTGTGCTTCCCAACTGTGAAGGCAACGGTGAGAGTGCTAATGAGTCATTTGGCGAACACAAATACACGGTGATTTCTATACACCGAAACACACACACTGCCTCATACCTTTTGTGTGCTTGCCACAAAAGGTATCAGCTGTTCTAACTTTCTAGAGAAAGTTAGAACAGCTGATGTTTAAAACTCTAATAAGTGATAAGTTGTTGGAATCTCTGGTATTTTTGAAGACTTTTTATGACTTTTGTCATCTCATTGTTGTAGAGTGTCTTGTCCTTCTAATACTTGCTTAGCTCAGAATGTCACTTCAATAATGGAAATTGATAACCAACATGTGCAAGACTTCTGTGCCAGTAGGATCCTGCTGTAGAACTTCAGTTTACCATTTTAAACTTTAACAGC
Source organism: Girardinus metallicus (assembly GCA_903067095.1). NCBI lineage: Eukaryota > Metazoa > Chordata > Actinopteri > Cyprinodontiformes > Poeciliidae > Girardinus > Girardinus metallicus. The sequence continues at coordinate 228 of CAEGAE010014737.1, read as the reverse complement.
CAGGTTTCGTATCAGGAGTCAGTTATCCTGATGCTGTGTTCACACTGGGCTCATTTCGCATGTCAAAAACACTTCTGATGCTTCAAGTTCAACGTGCTTGACAGTTTGCTCTAGACTCAGGTTGAGAGGAGATTCCTTGGCATATGTATCTCTGTTACGTCCACCAAGGGCACAACATATTTGAGGACACGAGACAAACATGAGGGTTCAAACGAATCATTTATTCTG
>CAEGAE010014734.1:0-80771 GCA_903067095.1 Girardinus metallicus | reverse complement strand
CCAGAACCAAACGAGGAGAAGCAGCATTCAGCTTCTATGCACCACAAATCTGGAACAAACTTCCAGAAAACTGTAAATCAGCTGAAACACTGACTTCCTTTAAATCTCGACTAAAAACCCACCTGTTTAGAGTTGCATTTGAAACGTAATCAATTACGAATTTAATGAATGTTCTGATTGTTGATTCTATGTTGCATGACTCTGTTTTTGTTTGTTATGATGTAAAGCACTTTGAAATGCCCTGCTGCTGAAATGTGCTATAGAAATAATAATACCAAGCTCTATTTTTCATATAGAAAGGTTAATGTGCATGTCATCAATGTCAACACTGATAAAAAGCCTTCCAGCAGTCTGTACACTATTAGCTTTAATACAGGTGTATAAAATGCTTGCAAGGAAGGTTGCAAGAATAATCTGAAAATGTTTTTTTTACAGAATTGGGTCGAGTTTCAGTAGGTGACTCTGCTTATTTGTGAATAATTCAACATATGTCTTCTTGTTTTCCATCATTTCCAGATGAGAATAAACTGGGAGCCTCAGGGAGCGCAATGGAGGGGCTTTTTCTGTTCCGCAGCAGCAGGATGGGTCCTCTTTGAGTTCTTAGGACCTCTCAGTAAGGTGGCATGCTGCTTCACCAGGAACCGTTTATCTGAGCTGCACTGTAGGAGGACAACGGCAAGAATACACACGTAGCATTAACACAAACAAGACAGAAGTCCATAAAGTGCAGATAAAAGTTAAAATGATGAGAGCCAAAGTAAACGAATGTTCACAAAAATGAACCAGATATTCCTCACAATTACTCAGTTTTCTTTGCGTCATGCTAATCCTGACATTGAACAGGATTAAAATGAAATGTGAAATGTTACCCACTTTCTAAGACTAGGTAGAAGCCCTGTAAATTTCATATTGGGATGCTGTAAGAGTCATACAAATATCACGAGTTAAAAATTATTTGGAAGCTTACCATAATCAGCATGTCTTTAAGCCTTTCGATTGCCTTCTGGTTGGCGCGTCCTCGTGACACGTACGACGTCAGGATGATGCTGAGGACACAAAATGTTACATTCTCAGTTCACTTCATATCTAATCTCCAGTGGATCCAATCAGATTAATGCAGAGTTGATGGACAACAACCACACAACATGGTTGGCAGCTTGTGAAATCATTCACACCACTTCCAAATAGACTTCAATGGATTTTATGTGATGTAGCAACACAAAGTGGATCATTGTACATAAAGTAGAAGAAAGGGGAAGCATAGTTTTCGAAATTGTTGTACAAATAAAAATCTGGAAGCTGTTATAGTTATTCAGCCGTTTTGAATCAGTACTTCTGAAGTCGCATCCACTGAATTACTTCATGAAGTTTGTAACATGATAAAATATGAAGAGGTGTTCAGGATGCTCTGGTGCCACCTGTTGGTCGTGACTTATTCTTCAAACAGGTAAAGCTGCATTCCTCATTGTGATAAAAGATGACGCCTAATGTTACTTACATCTCAGCCAGCAGGAGAGGCAGGGCAAAGGCTTGTGAGGACAAGTACTTGAGAACATTCTGGACTGAGCTGGGAAGACTTTTCACGCAGGTGTTTGTCACGGTAAGCACAGTTTCATTTTTAAGTGGACCACAGGAGATCCTGAAGCAGGAAACAGAGAGAAAAATCTGTATCAAAAAAGGTTAATTAAAGAAAAAAACACACACACACACACACACGCACACACACACAATTTGTACAATTTTAGATAGAAAGCTGTTCCTGAGACATATAGTCTCATATTGTAAATACTGAGAGAAAGAGTAATGGAACAATGTGTACATGTTTGTTCCCCCGACCAGGTGGAAGTCAAAGATCGGTGCGGCTGCAGCCATGAAGAGGCCCAGCAACAGCATGAGGTGGAATAAAACCGAAGAGTTGGAGGCTCGAAACATCCGCTGCTCCGCCTCACAACACCGCAGGACACTAAACTGAAGAAACACATGGAGATATGAGTTTTATTTCCACTTCACCGCCGCCAGCGCTTTAAGGCTATAGATCAAAAAGTTGCAATCAATTACAAAAAGTAAAATTTTGATTTTTTTTTTTAGTGTCAAATGTTTAGGAAAAAGGTAATATTTATCTCCATTATTAGGATAAATATTTTTGTATAATTATTTAGACTGGTATCCAAATGGAGGACAGAAACTAGAACAGCAGCAGCTGTGAACACAAGGATTCCTGTCTTAGTAGCTCCAAATATCATATTTATAAAACTAAAGAAGTTTAGTTTTACCAGACACACTGTAATTTAAGATAACAATGCTAAGCTAGCTTTATAACAAACTGCCCGTCTCCTGGTTTCAGTAGTTAGATTTTTAAAAAGTTACATTAGGAATATTAACAACACAAGTGGGATCCGTTAGTCAGGCATAACATTACGACCACCGGCAGGTGAAGTGAAAAACTTTTAAGTGATTATCTATTCATGACAGAACCCTGCTAGTGGGTGGGATGTGTTGATCAGCAACAACGCCTGCGGATTAAAATGATAAAGAGGTTTGTGCTGTTTATGAGATAGAAAACGCACCTGAGTTTGTTGAATGCAGGGCTGCATAGCCACAAACCAGTCAGGGTCCTCACCCTGGTCATAATGTTATGCCTGATCAATTTATTTGATCATGACAATCTCTTGTTTCAGTCTGCTACCTTTTGGATGTAGAATATCACCAACAGGCTGGCTACTCCGATCATAGGCAGCAGGGGGCAGTAGTACACTCCCACCCATAACACAGTTTGGATGTAGACCAGGTCCAGAACTTTGAACGGGATCAGGAACCGCTGCCTCCCGCACAGCCGGACCAGCAGGCATGTTGGGCGTTTCTCCTGCAAAAGCCTGCCAAACAGCAGGAACACAAGCACATTCATCAGCTTGGTAAAAATAAAGAAACATCGAGCATGCGTGGGTTTTCTGTAGAAATCATCACAATGCCTATGAAAGAAACTGAGTGATCTCAAGCAAACCCACTTCCTGGGGTAGTTCACCAGAAAAGTGTTGCAGAAAGTGGTGAGGAAGTTGAAGATGCACAGTTTGTACATCTGAATGCCAATCTGGTTTTCCCTGCACAGATGCTGCAAAGCAAAACACAACAAAAAAAAAAAATCAAGTCAAAAGGAGAATTTTTTTTGTTTGTTTTTTTTTTTTTTTAAAAAGTGCCAGCAGTTCAAGCGAAGAATTTACAAAGTGCTTGAAACCGAAGTCAAACCGGAGTCGTAATCTATACCAATAAGTTCTAAATCTTTAAATCATTGCCAAGTTTAACAGAATAACTCAGATCGGGTTGGTTCTATGAAGGTAAAATATTACCAACTCATTTCATTTTCACTTACATTTTTTTCTGATGATGTTTTGAAGAGGAAAAATAAGTAGATCCCCAGGGAAGCCAGCTTCAAGAAGATACTCCTGAATAAAAGACATGGTGAACCCTCGTGGCCACGCGTATGTAACCTTTACCAGGTGTTTGTCTTCTTCTGCCTCTCACCTCACAAGTGTTGCATTTACTTGAACGGTTAGAGAGTAGTCCTCGAAAGATGAGATCTTGCGGAATATCTGAGGAAGGACCAGGTCCACAAAGGTGATGGTGATGGGAGAAAGATACTGACGGATCAGCTTGAGAACCAAAACTTCATTCGACTATGAAAAGACAGGCAGACATTAGCAATTTTTTCAAACAATATTTATTTATGTATTTGCTGCAGGAACACCAAACTTCAGGCTGAAATTCTTACCTCTTTGAGGGATATTTTTGTGGAGTAGTAGATGAGGGTAAAAGCTCCACCAAGCAGAAGTACAACAATCAGGTTAAGGATGAACCTCAGCAGGTAGAGACGCAGCTTTTGTCCCAGAGTCCTTTGAGCCTTTTTCAAGTTAAACTTCGTCTCCTCCAGGAAGAGCTGCCAAACAGATTTTTTCAGCACAAATGTCAAAGATCAATATTTACTGTAGGTCAACAAGATGCACAAGAGTAACTTCCTTTTATGTGATTTTTATATGGTAACAAAGATCACACCTAAACGTCACTGCATGTCATTTTAATTTGTTTTGGAGTTAAGGGGAAGATATACTTTCCTAGCGAGGCCGGAGGTACAAATTTAGGCGATAAATAAGGTGTTTGCCTCTTGTAATGTTTTTTTTTATTTTTTTTTTTATAAGGTATTAAATACTTTAAAGCTGCAGTAAATTTTTAAAAATATGTTTTTTACATATCATTATGCCCTGACAGTATGAAACAGATAATCTGAGTCTTCCACCTCCTCCCAGTGCTACTACTGCCATCTCTCTGAAACAACCAGTCAGAACCAGGAGGAGGGTCTTAGAGCTGTCAATCATACCTGTGTATGCACCACTCACACCCTCTGCCCTTTCTCTCTGCTATGCATTAGGTCCCATCAACAGAGCTTGTTGTGGATGCTCAGGCTAGTCAGTGTACCCACTGATGACGGTGGATAAATAGTTTTTCTGTAACTGTAAGTTGTTTCTCCGCCATTAGCACATTAAGCAGAGGATACACAAGACCCTCCTCCTGCTTCTGATCGGTTGTTCCCGACAAATGGAAATAGTAGCACTGGGGAAAGGTGGAGAAGTTATACGTTTCCATAGATTATCTGTCTCTTATCACGCTGTCAGGACGTATGAAGAAATATTTTAATAAAAGTTACATATTGCAGCTTTAAGTGGTTCAAAGGTCTCCCGAGTGACACATTTGGTCAAATCATATATAAAGAAGACAACCAACACAACAGAACAAAAATGTCAATAGAAAGAAAGACAAGTCAGAGTTAATTTAACTGAGAATGAAGGAGAGGTCCAAGCTTCAAAAAATAACAAAAATTTTCAGACTACATTTATTTGAAACAATCAATGGTCTAAAGTATGTTTGGACAGTTGTATATAGAAGGGCAGAGCTGTACCTTGTTTTTTTGTTGTTTTTTTTGACACATTGACAGGCATTGTTTTGTTTTTTTAATACTATTAAGCCGTGTTACTAACCAGTTCCTGATTTCTTAGTTTTTTATGTATTTGGATCTGCAAAACATGACATGCTTCTGTAAAAAGATTCCCATCAGGAGTATTGAAATGGTTGCATTCTGGCCAGATACGTCTTAGCTTTCTAACATTCGGCTCGCAGCAGAGTTTCAAACCGTTGCTGTGAATACAGCACTGTTTCAGACACACTGTGTGTTGCCTCCGTTTTGTTTTCTAGCATCAAGTTGACTTGCTGTGAGCAAAGCAGAACAGGAAGATGTTATCTGCAGGTGTGTCTCCTCACTCACCTTGAGGTCATTCCTGATGAAGCTCTGCTTGAGCTCTGCAGACTTTGAATGCTGGATGTTGTAGTCCCAGCCACAAAAGACCTTATAGCTCACATTCATGCTGGTGCGCTTCTCGAGTATCCAGGTGTGCTTGTAGCCAACAGTTGTCCTGTAAGGGGAGAAAAAAACGTGCACACCATGGATTAAATATCTGAAGGTTTGTGTGATGTAGAAAAATTTGATTGCTACACGTCATTTTTCCACCTTCTATTTGACATAATCCTGCAGAAATGAAATGCAGCTTGATTTGACAATATTTGTCCACTCGAAGGTTTTCTAAATCTGTGAAGCTGAGAGCAAACCTCTGGTTCCCAAATTTTCCATCATATTTAGTTCTGAACATTTTAAAACATTTCCTTTGGTAAAACACATTTCTGCTGCTTTGGTCGTATGATTGAACTCAGTTTTGTGCAGGAAGGTGAAACCTCTCTTCATCTACAACTTTTTTGAACTGAGAGTTTTGAATCAAAACTGCTCACACATTCCTCCACCTGGCCAAAAAATGGCCGTTCTATCTGACGAAAAGTAATCCCAGAGCATGATGCTTCCGCCACCGTGCTTTACTGCGAGTTCTGTTACAGAAGCGCATTGCTTTGGTTCTGAGGCCCATCAGACTGGAGCATATTCTGATATAGGTTTCTGATTTTCAGAATGCTTTCTTGTCAAGGTCTGAGTGTTTTCTTTGGAAGAAAAGACATCTGTCTTCAGCTCCACTGTTTGGTGCAGATAAATGGAAAAAAATAAAGGAAATTGATGTCACAAGCAAAACACAACCATCCGCTGTATGCTTCTTCTCAGCCTCCTAGGCTATTTTTCCTTTTTTTTTAAATCATTTTTGGAGAAACTTTAGAGTTTTTTTTGTAGTTGAATCCTATTTTCTGAAGTCATTGTTGACTAGCCTCTCTGTGGAGCGACAGCTACATAATGTAGGTTAAAAGAAATTAGCATCTTTCTTGTGGCAGACACCTCTAGACTTGTTTTCATCAAGTCATATAGAAGTTGTTGTGTTAACATTTGCTTCTCAGCTACATTTTACAGTCTAACTAAAAGAAGCAAAAGTTTTAAAATGAATTTTTGGGGTTTCATTTTGAAAGTCTGCCATTTTAACAGGCACATTTTTGAGATCCCATGTAAATGGAAGATGATTGATGTTTCTGCAGCATTGCTGTGGTTTACTAACCTGCGGACCACCATGATGACACTAAGAAAGATGATGCTGAGGATCCCAGCCAGGTAAAGCAGGGGTGTGTTCAGGCAGTCGTGATCCAGAGAGCCTCTGGTGTAAAAGCCAAAGAAAACAGGCGAACGAGCCACAAATCCCTGGTTTAAAGGAAGCAGAAGATGTGTTCATGTGTGGCATATAGCAAGTATCTTTTGTTTTTAATTAAAATATGTTTTGTTTACAAGGCATTTATTCATGTCTAAAACAATTAGCATTCATGCACAGAATAATAACTCCTACCGATCCCAGGAGGAAGTCTAACACAGAGTCGTTTCCGCCAAATCGCAACGGTTCTGTGAAATAACTGAGATTTAACTTCACATATGTCTCAACAGCATTCCTGCTTTATACTTTATGCCAGAGGTGGGTTAAATAGAACTATACCGCTGCTGTTTGTGCCATAAAACCCTGTGGGCCCCAGGATAAAGCCCCCGATCAGAGCACAGTGCAGCAGATTCAAGTAGATCAGATATCTGAGGAACACAAAGTAGGACTTCACTCCGACGCCAAACCTCCCTGAAAATCAATGGGAAAAAAAGAAAACAGGATCAAAAAGGTGCGAAAAAGAAATGCAGGTCTTCAAAGTTTCTGTTACCTTGAATTTTGTGGAGTGTGTGTTTCCAAGGCAACAAGCTGGCTCCCGCCTCCCTCATGTGAGCCCAGACCCTCTTCCTGTTGATGCTCTGGCTCTGCCTCCATGACTCCCAGAAACCAATATTGCTGATCTGCATTTTCCTCCTTTCCCTAATTAACAGGGAATGTATATTTTTACATACTTAATATGCCATACATCCAAACATTAAAAGACACAAAGTTAAACTTGAAATATGTGTAACATTAAACCAAAGTAATTTACTTAAACTTTGAAGTTTAAGTAAATTAAATGAACTCTGAGCTCCTCCTGGACGACAGAACCTCTCACCTTATCCTTTAAGCTGTGCCTGGGCTTTCCAGGAAGCTCAAGCAGTTTATAGTTATATTAAATACGATTATAAATGTCTGCAAACTGCAGAATTTGAAGAAAATTGAAGCAATGCTCATTATAATAAACATTATTCAGACATTTTGCAAATACTAACATTTTTGGTAAAACAGGATCTAAAACAGGAAAATATATTTTTCCAACAAAAAACAGTAACTTCTACTTTGAAGAATATTTTCGTTTTTTATTTAGGGAATGTCAGCATCTGGTTTCATTTGTATTAAGGTGAAAGTCCCACTTATTTCATCAAACACAAACCCTGCAATCCAGATATGTCACACATAGAAAGTATTTGGGATATTGCTAAATAGTGTTTGCAATTATTTTAAGTTTTATTGAAGAGAAATGCTTATCTGCATTATAATTAGTTTATTTTCTCATTGTCAGCAAATTATTCACACAGTATTTGAGCATTTACTCCTCGGTGTCAGTTTTGTAAAGACATGCTCTGTATTATTTATTTATTTTTATTATCCAGCTCCCGTGTCAAATGACTGCAAAATCTTTACTTTGGTAAATGACTGAATCGCTTTGTGCTCTGACCACAGTTACAAAATCCTGGACATCCTGAACTGTTGCTGTCTGAAATTCACTCTACAGCAGGAATACGTCCAGAACTACAGCGGTCACTACGGCTTCAAGATTCTCACTGAAGTTTGTGTAGAAAATGTCTGACAGCACTGAACTAAAAACAGAAGATATATTTTCCCAAAAAACAGTAACTTCTACTTTGAAGAATGTTTTTGTTTTTAGCACCAACAACTAATAATATTTGAATCAAGTGCAAGTTGTGACCCCTTATTTTACTTTATATTTACTGCAGAAGTTCCACTTTTAGAAAACAGGCTTTCACGGTACTATAGGTTTTAAAACAAGTCTAGGATTAAAAAAAAAGAAATATATATGTTCATAAAATTTTCCCACCTTGTGCTCCTCTTCCCCTGCATACAAATGGCCAGGTTTCGCAGTGGCTGGAGAGACAGCTTGTCTCTGGGTCCTCCTGACTGGTTCTCAGTGCTGAAGGCCTCCAAGGGTCGCGGGCCACCCTGGCAGGCCTCGCTGTCCTGCTGGGACCGGACAGCCTGGACACTGGGCAGCAAGTCAAATATCTCTGTCTGGTAGTACTCACATGAGTCTGACGACAGGGTGGACCCAACGCTGTCATCTGTTTGACAGCAAAAAGTAAATAAGCACAATGTATGTTGAATTCCTACAAAACAGAAATCCATTTCCGCAGAATTTAGGGAAATGTATGAAAAACTGGTCACCATAACGCAAGTTTTAACAAAATGTTATCTTAGTTCAGATGGATAATGGCACAAGTCTGGGATAGGTTAAAGCAATTTAACAACATAGAGTCCTGCCAAAGTTGAATTAGCCTTGAACCTTTTAAATAAAATCATAAGCTTTGGTGTAATTTTCTGAGATTATTTGCTTAAGTGTAAGTCTGTCCAATAATAGCTGAATCCTGGTTAAATGCAACAATAATCAGAGGCTGAGCAGCAAATCTGCATCTGAACAACTAAAAAGAAAGGAGTTGAGTCAAAGTCCAGCACATCTCCATCATCTTCAGGCACATTGTCATTAAAAGGGAAAAAGGTGACCAAAATGTTTAATAACAGACTTTAGGTTATGACATAAAAGTCTAGTTTTGAAAATAACTAAACACAGACTAACCAGCTCAACACATAAACTTTTGTTTCATGAAACAGTGCAAAACACAGGCTTCCTGCGTACTTTATGACGGTGAGCTAATAATTCTGATCGCCTTACAAACATTTGTAGAAAATACAAGCTCTCTCATCTCACTTTGTCACACACCGAGTTGAAAAATGTAAATTTGTATTACCTGACAAAAGTCTTGCGAATTCCACCGTTTTCTGGCCCTCCATTTTCCCCCTGCACTTCCTCTTTAATTGCAAACTAAGCTGTCCTTCTTCATAAGCAACACATACCGTCGACTTCTCTGCTTGAGCTGCAACTCAAAGTTTCATATAAGTGAAAAATCACTTCCGAGTCCTGCATCAAAATACCCCGCTTCACGCCTCGCAGCAGACGCCACGCAGAAGTGCTGCTGAACAGCTGACCGGCTCTGTCTCACCCTACTGGGACTGCTTCCGTTTCTCAAGGTGGAGCAGGTGTACAATTGGCCCAAACTGAGGCTGAAGTTTGACAGATCGCAGGAAGTCACATGACAGGACTTCCTGCCTGTCAAGAAGAAATGCACAAACACACACACAGTGGGCTGGTAGGCAAAAAGCACAAACAGGTTTAGGGAAGTAATGAGATGAAACATCTTGACTCTTTACTGACTCTGATGTGTTGTTTAAATTCAACAAAAAGTTAGTAGTGATTATCTTAAACTGAATTGTTTAGCATAAGTTCCAGCTCTGCCTTGTCGCAGTGAGTAGTTTCCACTCTGGCTAATTAGAAACATAGATCACAAGCTTTTTAGGCCATAGCTAGACATCACTGCATCCTCTCAGGGAAGCTGTTCATTGTTTTCAGCCACCGAGTGATGGGGAAAAAAGGAGGTGATTAAACACAAAGGCTTTTTACACCCACTCTCAGGAGACCACAAAGACATTTGAGGTTTCCAGTCAATACATTCTTAAATGGGTATCAACGTCATTTCTTAGCTGCTGTTTCCACATGATTGGTTTCCATTCTACTGACACTGTCAAAGACGCTCTCTGCTTGGCCAGAAACAAAGGGATGTTAGAGTTTAGCTTCGAGGCAAAGAATGGAAACAGAGAGGGGAGAAGTTGTTGAGCTTTTGTTCAAAGTACTTGGAGAGGAAGCGGAAAGTTGGCAAAGAAAGTATTTGCATATTTTTACACATGGAAGCAAAATAAAAGACAGGAAACCTCACATTTGTGTGTGGAAAAGATATGCTGGTCAAGTATTTTTTTTTTGCATACAAAAAGTAACTTCTGCAAAAAAATATATATATATATATAAAAATAAATCTATAAATATGATCCACACTAATTAAAAGCTGTCCAAATGAATCTGCCCATCACCATTAATAACCCCAATCATTGAGCCAGGTGAGCTACAATAGGAAGTTCTGACTTTGGTGGGCTGAACACATATTCATCCCATACTTTTCAGATTCTAATTAAAATAACTTATCAATTTTACTCACATAAGTCTGCTCTTCTTTCTGTTTGTTTAAACATTTTTCAAGCACAGACATCAGGAACTGATGGATTAGGAGTGCCTTTTGGGTCCAAAGGACCCCAATGACACCTGTTTCCATTTTAAAATGATCATTGCCTGGTTTGGAAATATCACAGTTAAGGGCTCAACAACATTAACTAGGGTGGTAAAAGTGGGTCACGTCCGCAAAAACACACTGTCTGCTGTATAAGCGCAGCAGGTTTGTTGAGCCATCCTTGATGGTCTAATTTGATTTTTAAAAAATCTGATTTAAAAGAACCTTTTTTTTAATAATTAGTTTGATGTGGCAGGGTTCCATCTGATGCCAAAAGCATAATCTTTGTGTGTGTGTGTGTGTTCCCAAAATTAGCGTAGCTATCCGTTAACTTGGCCCCTCTCCAAGATTGTTTACTGAAACCTGTTCAGGGTGGGGATGTTCATAACAGGAAGAGGGCACAAAATCTAGTTCTGCCCAATGTCCCATACAACTTCGCTCTGAGTCATTTCATATTATGCGAAAGACTTATAGTTTGCAGGTCGCTGCTATTTTTCCACGCTTGAAAAACTAAATTCAGCCTCCGTTCGTGTTTGTGTCAGTATGCGCCGGCTAGTTTGAGTAGGACCGAACCATCCGCGCCGGCTCTGCGGGGGTCACCTTTACATTAAGTCGATAACCTAACAAAATAAGATACCGACAGTAAAAATAAATGGAAACTCCTCGAAGTCCACGTCGGATATTTAAACAAACAGCCGTGGTTCTAAGCCAGTGTCAAACCTGTATTGGGTTGTTGTAATATTAAAAGGCAATTCGTTAATGGTTCCTCCCCCCTGCTGGCTCTGCACTGCAGTTCTGACTGACGGGCGTCCCAGTGAGACGGTTGAAGTGGTTGTCAAGTTAGCTAGTGGGGTAAGGTAAACACTTTCTCGGTTTAACTGGCATTTATGTGCTTTATTTGACCACCTCTTTACTCTTTCACGTTTAAAATGCGATTGTTTTGTTATTTAAAACCGTGTCAGGTTAACACAGCGCCTAAAACTAGTTGTCTCGTTGTCCGCCGCTGTTCGCTGGTTAAAGTTTAGCCGAGTGGGCAACTTTTAACAGGCAGGAGTCAGAGGAGAGTCGGTGTTACAAGTGGGGAGGATGAGGGAGACTGTCCTTTGTTGTTGCCCGGAGCTTGGAGCTGATTAGGCGGAGGAAGTTTCAGATTCACAATCTGAGTTGGTCGGAGAGTTTTCCTGTTCTGTGATGGCAGGTAGTTTTGTTCTACCCTCGGGTCAGAGTTCTTCTTCCGTCTCTGTTTACAACAGGAACCTTTTGTTACATTCAGTTCAGTCTCTCTGAAAAGACTCAACAGCAAACCTGTAATTTAGAGTCCCCTGCCCCGAGTGAGGGCAGTTATAGGTCTGGAGCAGAGGTCAGTATGAAGTTAAACTGTAACTGGATTCCTACATTGTTGAAAAGCATTGTTGTTTTTGGTAATTGTCAACAGATGCTTGGTTAGGGTGATAGATCACTGCAACATCAGGGGGTTAGATAGATAACTGTTTTATTTATGTTTTAAAATGGGCTTTTTATGAGCATCTGATTACACTGTAATAGAATGATAATCCCTTTATGAGCTGTGTGTACTTGACTTTAGATGTTGCAGCATGAAAGTATGTTGAGAAAGAAGATTATTAAAATGCCTTTAATCTGTGTCATATGCATGCTTGGGTGGGTGTGCGTGTGTGTGTGTGTGTGTTTTAAATCCTGACACTCTTGGGAATTTATGTTGCTCAGTTTTCAATCTGTGTTATGTAAAATGTTCTGATCCAAGATCTCAAGAAAACTGCTAAGTAGCTTTTTAGTCTTTAGACATTGAAGCTTTTAATAAATGGCAGTGATGCACTTATCAGGCTAGTGCTGGTGATGCCGATGTCCTTCTCCTCTTCTGTTAAACTGGTTCCAGTGCTAAGCTGAAGACGGTAGCATAACCATAGCAGCAGCTCACTCTTTCTTATCTCCATGTTGTGATATTACTTGTCCTGAAGTTTAAGTAGATCACTGCGACATATAGAGAGCTGAGCTCACAGATCCTTGCTGAAACTCACAAACATAATCTCCGATTCAGTTCTTTAACGCCGGCTGTCTTTCGATGCCGCCAGGGGATTTTGTGCTTTTAACTCCTGTTCTCCAGCAGTGCTGCAGATCCTTTGACTGTGATTGTGAAGCGTTCAGAAACACAACTCATTGTTAAAAATAGCACTTAAGAATAAATCTGGGGTTAATAGGGCCTCTGTTTGTGAAGATACTGAGATAAATAATATGTGTTGCGTAATTAAACACTGTGATCATCCATAAAAAGTGAAAAATGAGTCTTAAGTTAGACGTGTCGTTGTTTTGTCCGCTCTTCCCTCCTTGCTTTAGATTGCCTTCTCCAGAGTTATCTACTTGAGCCCCTTTAAGATCATCCACCTCTTTGTCGTTTTTTTACACCATGTTATCAGCTGCAATGTAATGTAACCTTACAGAAGAATGGCGAGCAGATTCAAACCCATGTCATAGGAACGGTGTAAGAAATGTGCTAGCACAGCTGGATCCGTTAGTAATTTTTCTAAGGACTGTGAGAACTGATTGACTTTTTAGTTGTCTAAAGCGGTCAGAGTTTACAGGACAGACGACTTGAAACTCCTTCCCTTTCTTTAGCCCCATGCTGCTGACTAAATTCCTTTTGGTTTTTGTTCTGGATAATAAACATATTTATGACGTAAGGGATTGATCTTTAGTCCTCGGATGTCTACATTAATCCACTCAAATGGATGTTTTGCAACTTCCAAGAGTTTTTTTTTTTTTTTTCCCCATCGCCTTTGTCTGAGTCCAGCCTAAACTCTAACCTGTGTTCTGTAGTCAACCACTCCTCTCTTTGTTTCAAGTATATTTAATTTGGCAGGAGAAGAGCTCAACTTTGACTCATTGTTTGTGCGCTGTGTCCCACTCCCACACTGTCCGCCTCTAACTATAGGGTCTCAAGAGGACTGCTATGTCTTGAGCTGCACAGAAAACGCTCGGGGAATATGGGAAAAAAAAGTGCAACATGATCCTAGAAAAGTCTGGTAATGGGAAAAGCCTGCTTGTGAGCGAGTAATAGGGAAAATCTGTTGGCTGTAGCTTGTTGTAACGGGACTTTACATGGAAGGAAAACAAGTTTCAGAAGGACATTTTCAAACTGTTTGGATGTATTCCTGGTGGATATTCAGAGCTCCACCAATGTATGTGCGCTGTGTGAACTTAATTTACTGAGGACTCAACCAGCAATACCTTCACCTTGAGAAAAGGGTCTGGGTCTTTGTCTTATCTCACTACATTCTTCCCATGCATAGACATAGCTGAGCACTGTGTGCATGTTGTTATTATGACAGGGCAAGTTACGTTTTATATATAACGACCTGTGCTTTGACACAGGTCGTTATATACAGGCTGTTTGTATTAATTATCTTAGTGTATGGTCGTGTTTGAGCTCAATGTACAGGTCACATCTTGACCCGAGTATTTACTCACTCTGCTTTGCAAGACTTCTCTAAATCTATGAGATTGTGAGGACGTTTGTTTGCACCCGACCCCTCTTTAAGTGACCTCGTAAATGTTTTATGAATGTAGTTCTGAGCTTTGACTAGACCGTGACAGAACAGAAATTCTGAAAGTTAAAATCTCTCTACTTTATAGCAGTCCCCCCCTCTGGCTCCCAGATATTTTGACTGCAAGCAAAATGGTATGTAGAACAGTTCACATTTTCATCCACAATGACAATAAGTCTAGATCCTCCAGTAATTATTCTGTTTTTTATTTTTGCTAAAAGCCGTGTACACCCGATACAACCTTTCTGGACTAGATGTTTTTATTTAGAAAATAAATTGTTTCTAAGACTGTCAGTGAATCTGGAACAGTTGCAAGATGTCTGATGAAAGGTCTTAAACTCATAAATAAATAAATACAAGGTCTAAAATTAATTTAAAGGTCTAAAATTAAGACCTTGAAATGACGTAAATTCATTTTAAAAACTAAGTTGAATGCTTTAATGTCATATATCTTAAGTTTTGTCTTGACAGGACTATTTAATCTTGTTCATTCCATGTGCATTTTTTTTTCTCACAGGATTTTTCTGTCGGGCGAAATACTCAAACGATTGAGGCTACCACTAATTAGCTGCTAATAGTCCTTTGCTAAGCCATCTTTTTTTTTGCGTCTATTATAGATAAGTGCGAATTTACCACCAGTTTACTGGAGGAAGTTTGTACATTTCTGTGGAGATATGGGTCTTAAATTAAAAAGCATGACACGAAGTGGTGAAATCTGCAGAGAAAACCTGCTGTGCTCTCTGTTGCTAGTTCATGTAAACAGGAAGTGGATGAGGCATTCAGTGCATCAGTATAACAGAGCGTTCTGAAAGGCAGCAGATAGGCCGGCTCTTCAAAAGCTCATACATTTTAAACTCGTATTAGTCGGCTCCATTATGGATAATACCTTCAACAATAACTAGTCTTAAATTCTGCAGTTTACACAGATTTAAACTGAATTAGTTTATGATCACGATTCACCACCTAAACTAAACTGACACTTCCAACATGAACTCATTCACATTCGTTCTCTTCAGATTCTCCTGTTTTGCATCTGGTTCTCTCTATGTTTCTTTGCCCACAACTCAATATATTCAGTTCTGATGGTTAAGGTTCTGTTTTTATCACACTTAAGGCAAGGGGGAGACATAAAAAATATGATAATGGATTGGAGCAAATATTTCATGCACAGATAGTGATAATCTAGTAATCCCTTTTTTCCTGTTGGATTCAAAACTGCTGGCTCAGTCGAGGAGCCTGCAGCTCATTTTGTTGTTTCATGATTAGTGCTTGTTAATTTTTACTGAAGTCAGTTTACCTTGTTTCAGTTCAACATAATATTACTTCAGTAATCAAAGGAAATAAAACGCATGTGTTATATGTGAAACAGAATAATACATCTGCAGATTTATATGTATAAAAATATAATGTGGTTTCCACAAAATAAAGACATGAGAAAACAAAACTTGCTGTCTTCTTTAGAGAAAAAAAAAAAAACCTTTGCAAATTCATACAATTATGATGCAAATATCTGTAGTTTTTATTTTCCACCAAGGTTAGCTATTCTGCATCTACGTGTTAATTGCTAATTATTGACAAATTAAATTAAGTGTGAATTGGTGTCAGTGTTGGTATGATTAAATGGCTTTAGTTTAGTGGAGTCTGACATATTATTTTATTTAAGCTTTTAGTTATTATTAGACAACCATTAAGTGGGATACTTTAATTAGCATAACTTTACCTGTGTAAAATGTGTGATTGATAGGAGCGGAGCAGGGTGCAGCTGCATACAAATTTATTTATTCTGCACTTGTAACAGCCTAATGAACATCTGCACCTGACTTTCTTTCCTTGCTCAACAAGCTACTTATTCCTTTTCTTGAAAAAGTGGAACTAGACAAAAGAGTTTCATACAAACTCATTTGTCTCTCTCTGTGAATGCATCGCAGGCTTACTAGAGGAGCAGCATTATTTAAAATTACCTTTTATTTAGCTTGACATTATGTTATATATTTTCTCCCATATCAAAAATATATAGACAACACAGAGTGTTGCCTTAATTCTTTCATGCATGTTTGAGAAATCTTTCAGTCTCACACGTTAACCATTCAGCTGTGCAAAACGCGCATTTGAGACGCAGCTCCTCTTTGGAGCCGGCCTGAATTTCTTTTTGGATTTGGGCTAAATATACAGATCTAAAATCTAGCGAAAACGGTATCCATTAAGGAATAATGTGATGGTGCATTCAAAGACTAACCAATCTGTATGTCATGCTCTACTTATGTCTTGTTAAAACTGTCTATTCCTCTTAAAAAGAGGGTGTCATCAACAACCTCTTAGGAAGAAACTTATCTAGTTCCACTCTAGACAAATTTCTAGTTCCACTCTAGAAATTTGGGATCAGCAAGAGATTGCTGATCACAATCTCTTAAGAAGACGTCATCAACAACTTCTTCGGTCTCAGAAGAAAATATTGTTGATGACATCTTTTTAAAAAAGAAGAGCCACCCTATTCCAAATAAAATATATATCTTTTTCAAAAGTTATTCTGTGAAGTATAAGTTCCAACTTGTTAACTACTCTGAATCGGAAAGTACCTAAACTGAAATACTCGGTCTGGTAAAAACTGGTATCAGAACACGCCAACGTTAGTTTAAAACAGGAATGTTACTTCCTCAATTTTTGTCTGAAGCATCTTAATATACCAAGTCAGATTAGTAATAAGTCGTGTAAATTCTACAGAAGTGTCTGAAGTATAGATGTAGATATGAACTCTGATCTTCATTTGTTTTCAAACTAAACACCAGACTCCTAACGCTCCTTCACAATATCAAGAAACTAGTTATGGGGACCATCCGCCTAAATGCACTTTACAGCAGGTTATGTCGTAGACTAACACAAAGCATTTAATTGTGAAGTGGAAGGAAAATTGCATCTTGTTTTTATTTGTATTTATTTATTTTAGATATAAATTTGCATTATCCCCCCCTTTACTCCGATTCCCCAAAATAAAATCCTGTCCAACCTACTAACTGCCATCAACATCATCTTTATAAAGACCAAAAGGTTATTGTAACGTTGAGTGTTAGTCCTCAGTTAATTAGACCTGTTGTCTGTACAAACACTTTTTTCCCCTTCTCGAAAGCATCTTTTGATGATGGTTCTTGTAAGGAGGTTTTATTGATCGTTAATTCGCGTCTGGCCTCAGTTTTCTTGAATCTTAAATTCCTCACTAATGCTTAAGTTCACATCTGCGATGCATTTAAGCAACAGGGCATATTCTCTCTGGATGTTTGATGAAACCTTTAATGGTGCTGTAACACCTAAACAAAGCCAGATTTATAGCAGAGCGACGTATTCTGTCCAAATGCCCCACAAAAGAAACTCGTTGCAGTTGGCCGTCATTGTTCTCTCATAAATATTCTCTTCTGTGCTGGTGACTGCTGTTCTCAGCCACAATAGATCTATTATCAATCTGGACAAAGTGACGTAGTCCATCATGACAAGACCACAACATGAGTCATTGTCATCTTTCTTATCACAGAAGACTGAATATAGGCAGCAGGGACAAAACAAATTTACATATTTACAGCATTAAACTAATATCTACTTCCTTTAAGTGGTTACACATTTACTGTTGTGACTTGTGTTCCACAAAGACGTAGAGACAAAAAGGTGATTGACCTTTTTGAAGTCAGTCTTTTCTGTTTGTTTTTGTGTTGGTAAAACCAGTTGAGGACAAGCTGAGACAAGACCGAAGCGCTGGAGTGAAAAGAAGACTGTTGGCTTTTTTTTTTTTTTTTTTGCTCCAGCATACTTCAAGCACACATCCTCCTCTAGCATTTTTTCTCCTTCTACAGGTTAGGAAAAACTGAATGCCATGCTGGGAGTGGAGTGCGGGTCCGATCAAGTGAGGGTGTGACCACTCTTGAGATCGAGGGGGTGAGAGAAGAAGAATGGCTCAAAATGTTAACTTTGACCTGAGTCACCCCGGAGTGGAAGCTGGACTGGAGTAAGACTAATCATTGTTCTTTCTGTTCATTTTGCCATTGAGTGTCTTTTTTTTTTTTCCCCCTTTGATTTCTCGTGTTGGGTCTTGTTTGCTCTCCCTGTTTGCTGGAGTGTGTCTCAACAAAAACGCCTGGAAGAATGAAAAGAAAAGATGAAATGTAAAATTGAACGCTCTCCTGGTGATCTGTTGTTAACATCTAGTTCATTGTCCATTCCTGGACGAAATGCAGTTTTCACAAAGTCACGCTTGAATGCGTTTCTTTCTTGTGGTCTCTGTATAGAGTAAAAAATAATAGACTTCAATGGAAATGGACTTCCTGTCTTTTGGGCCTTTTATTAACAACAAATGGAACAACAGATGGCCCTGTTTACAGTACATCAAGAAGGAGGACCACATAAAGACTCAACACTGTAATCATTGCATTTCCCACCCATGGAGTTTCTGATTTGTTGTATTTATCTGTTGTATTTTTACTTCTTTCCTGTTTTCAAAGGTCCCACCAATATGTACTGAAACATCTAGCCTCTGCTTAACTCACTGTATTTCACTTTTAATCTATGTGTTCCTCTGTTAGAAGCCCAGCAGACGAGGAAGTGGTTCATGATTCGTTCTGCCAGCTGATTGCAGAACAGAGTCAGAATGAGGGACTGTCTGACGCCATCGAACTGCAGCATCGGCAGGGGAATCCAGAAGACGAGGGCCGAGGTACTCCATTAGAGATTATTCATGCGAAATGAGAAGAAAATTAAAGGGAATGCAATTATCAGTTGCCACTTTGGCTTTATAATTGCAGTCCTGCTTGTGCATTGAGAAATATGCAAAAACCTGATCAAAAATGAAGACAAGAGAGCTGAGGAAACAACTGAAGTTGCTTTAGAGCGATGGCATTTTGTTTAGATCACCAAACTTGTGAATCAGAGCTTAAAACAGAGGCCAGCGTAGAGGAATAGCACAGGAAAATAATTTTCGATCACTTCAACCTAATGCTACACATGTGATTGATGGGAGGGAAGTAAACAAAGTCGACAGCAGCAGTCAAACGTTCCCTCCTTCATTTGGCTGGTTTACCTCAGACACAGAAAAAGAAATTGAAACCCAGGAGGAACATCTGGTGGATTCGGTGGGATTTGCCAATATAAGTAGAAAATTTGAGCTGGCAGAGTAAAAATAATCAGTTATTAATTAGTGACTTCTCACTTTATACACTTAATGCTCTCAGCGACTGCAGTGGCCCAAGTGGTCAATCTGTTGACGTCCTGCTCAGTCTGTCTGTCGTAACCTTCAGCTTTATGGTGCATTCAAACCAAATACGTTTTGAGCGTCAGGCCCGCCTGGTTTACACTCAAAGTCAATGTGGAGGTGCGTCGAGGGCCGTTACGGCGCATTTCGAGCATCTAGCGCGGCGCGATTTGAACCGATTGGAGCATTTGACACGTGCGAGGCTCCACATAGAGTTAGAATGTAAACCAGATGCGCCTGACGCTCAAAACGCGTTTGGTGTGAACGCACCATTAGGTTTTCAGTTCCTTCAAATCTAACATTCTTATTGTTTCACAGTCTGAAAGTAAAACATTTTTTCAGCAGAGGTTGTTTTTGGTGGGTGAGCAGAAATGTGTCCTCCACCACTGAATATCACCCATGTTTTCTGCATGGATGATGTTTGTAGCAAGAGTCTTAAACCCATCCGCTTTCTATCACCAAAGAGCATCCACTCAATATATTTCACAAAAAAGTTATTTTTGTACATAGTGAAAGCAATCTTTCGTGCGATTACCCTGACAGACTTCTTCATTATGACTAATATTATTTGATATATTTGCTCTTTTAAAATCAAGTCTTCTTTTCTCAGCGTTGCGTAGCAATATGTTCATTGTGTGCATGCGTGTGTCTACTCTGACAGACAATGTGGCGTATTTGTCACCCTCTGAGAATCGGGGATGGAGGATAGGAAGTGATGAAACTGGAGAAGAGGACAGTGAAACACAGACGGACTCTCTCCTCAAGGATCGCTGGTCTTCAGCCACCCTGAAGATCCTCTCCTCCATGCCGAGCCGCACTATCGGTCAGTACGGGTTAAATGAGTTTGAAACGACGGGAGTTTTGTAGTTCCTCTGACAAACAGAAAAGAGACTGTTCTCACATCGCTGATTGTAAATAACCTTTCTGAAAACGTGTCTCCTCAGCAGCATTTAAATGTTGTAAGTCAAAGTGTTGTAGTGTGCCACCACACTCAGCCTCAGTATGGTGAAGCCTGATAAGGATATAATGGCTGTGTGTGTGTTTTTTATTTTTTTTTTTTATTGTATGTGGCTGTGGTTTGTAAACATACTTTAAGAAGTGTTTTGTATCGCCCAACCCAGCCAGTGATAAGAGTTTCTTCTCACTTATTTGCTTAATTCACTACAAGCACTCGAGCTGACATCGCTGGTGCCACAAGATATACATTTAAGAAAAGAACGGATGTGTTGCAACCGAGCACAGTTTCATGAGGAAGCAGTTTGCCTTCCTATCTCAGTAAGGTCAGGTGGTGCAGCATGTTTCAGAGATGGTTTGATAGATATGTTGGTTTATGTCTAAAACCAACAAAAATGTCCTCATTATGTCACATGTTACAATTTATCTTGTGATCATTTGGTTTGGTTCCTCCAATCTTTTTTTAGTGTGTATTCTACAGCCTCCTCTAAGTAATTGGTACTACATTCCAGTTTCAGTAATTCAATTCAAGGAGTTAACCTTAGATTATGAAATAGAGGTTTATTAAACATATATTTTATTAATTTCTGATCATCCTGACCATTGTTATTCAAAGTCAATATTGATTCAGGGATTCCTGCAAAAGGAGCCTCACACAGCTATTGAGCGTCTGACCTGCACAGCAGGAAGACATTTCTGTATCAAAAATATCATTTTTTTTTTTTTGTATCTGCCTGATCAAATATAACTGAGTAAATAACGGAGAAGTGATTTGTATCTTGACATAAAAATTATACATTTTACTATCTGGATTGAAAAATAGAAGAAAATAGGAGTCTGACCTGAGTTTTGGAGCTCAGTCATCTCAGGATGGTCAAGAACAAATGTGGTTTTTTCATGATCTGTACGCTGAAAATCATCATAAAAGTTTGATAACGTCAGTCTGTGCAGTTTATTTATGAAATGTTTCACTTATGGAATATAGTTACTAAAATGGATGAATGTTTTAACAATAATCAAAATTGTCGATATGTTGTTCCTCTATATCAGAGGAACTCGGCGAAGGCGGTTTGAGCTCTGGGTGTTTCCCTGGAGACATCTTTCTGACATGCACCAATGGGAAATGGACTTTGAATAGCCTCAGAGCTATGGGGGAGATTTTTCTCAGCTGTCATGGAAACGACTGTCCCTCTGGAGGAGCAAGACAAGCTTAATTTAACACGTAGGAGAAGTCAGACATTCTCTGTTCACACCGTTACTTCCTTTGTACTTATATTAACATCTCTAGAAATGTGTGAACCGAATGAAAATTTATCACGGCTCAGACCAGAATTTTTTTTTTTTTTTTTATATCGTTGCAAATGTGAGATGACTTTGGTTGAAACACGATGATGAATTATACCACACGCTGACCAACCGGATCATTTTCACCCTTCAGGCCGCAGCCGGGGAGCCATCATCTCTCAGTACTACAACAGGACCACTGAGCTTCGGAGACTCACGCAGAGAAGAGCGTCCATCAAAGACTTCTCTCGCTCCTCCAGACCCAGCATACGAGGCTACGGCGTGGAGGTGGACACTACAGACTCAGCAGGTGCAGAAACGTCTGCGCTGAATAAACCGTTTGCCAGAGATAAAGCATAACCTGTAAAACGGCCCTGCTGGATATGTTGCAGAGAAGAAGCAGGAGCGATTGGTCAAAAACCTGCAGGACTTGTCGGCGGTAGACCGAGTGAGGATGCTCAAAGAAATGCCTCTGAATTTGTCTGAGAAAAAAGGCCTCAGGTACATTACTATTATTATTATTTTTGCTTTTATCGCTCTATTATCTTACTGATAAATCTGTATAATTTTCACTTCTGTCTCTCATCAGGAGGTTGACGTTGAAAATGACTAAGCAAACGCGTTCCAGCAGTAATCTTCGCTGTTGCAGTTATCTGAAATTTCACATCATTTTAGTAAGTAACCTTAGTAAAAATAAAATTGTTAAATTTTTTTCTCCCCTCATTTGTTAGATATAACCTCAATGTATACATGGTGACATACATACAGCACCTTGCAAAAGTATTCATATCAATTTTACTTCACATTTTTTCACTTTACTTCAACAAACTAAACTATATTCCTCTGGATTTTTACTCAAAATGGACAGAGTACACACGTGAGCTTCAGCTTTTGTCTCTTTCCAAAGATTCTCATTCATTTGGATTTAAATATGGACTTTGACTGGACCATTTTAACACACGAACGTGCATTGAGCTATTGTTTCATCACAGCTCTGACTGTGTTTGGGGTCATTGTACTGATGCACTTCTTCCCATTACGCCTGGCCAGTTTCCTGTCCATTCTGAAGAACGTTGGGTGATGGATGTGGAATGGTAATTTTCCATTATGTGTAGTGTTTTGCACACCAGCCAGAGGCTTATTTTCAGCAACAAACTTTCACAGCTCAACCACTCTCAAGGTAGACGCTCATATTAGTAATGCACACTATTGATATAGCCATAATTTATGTTCTAAACTGCTTGCTGGACAGTGTGTGCTTTACGTGACCTAATAAGAGTGTGTGTTGGTGCAAGGTGCTGCTGCAGAAACTGTGCTGTTCACTCCTACAGCGGTAGATTCGCTTTGAATATTCAGTGGCGAAAGCACGGCTCTCGCTGTCAGGTCATGAAATGAGTTGCTGCGCTCCAGCAACCTCATTTGTTTGTTACGACTGGTTTCAAATAAAAAATTATCTGCATAAAAAGGCGAATCTTTATTGATTCAGTTTTCTTGGCATTTTTATGCGTTACTATTAATTCTGCATTTGATAACAATAGCAAAAGGGAAAATCAAGGCAGCTATCCAGAACACAGACAACCAACATGCTGAAGAATTGTAAATTCCTGCATAACTTGCTATGTATAAATCACTGGACAACTTACTGCTCATGTTTTATCAGTAATCTACATCAGAATAAAAGCACTTATGAGATTTTACTGTTAAAGTTAAGAGTTGCAGCATAGCATTGTCAGTGTTAAGCAAATGTATCAAGAGGTGAAGTTGTGGGGGAAAATAAAACCAAGGAGGTGAGATGATGGATAATGCATTTTAAAAATATTCTCCAAACTTTCCACAAAAATGTACTTTCTGTACACCGTGAATAAAGAAATGCTCTGAAAACAGGAAAAAATGTGAATTCTTCCCATCATATTTAAATTATTTCTCTTGGTTTGCCATCAGATGTCAGTGGGTGTTTCCTGTAGGTGCTGCTGTCAGCCCAGCTCAGTGACTCTGCTGCCCAAGCAGTTACGAGCTTTGACTCACAAAACCACAAGCACGCGTACTCCTTCTTAACACTCGACATTGATTTTTACTTGCCTCTGTTTCTCCATCTCCTCTCAGGCCTTGAGGCACAGCTGGTACAGCTGTTTATCCTTCCTGCACTCCCTGCAGCTGTGGCAAATGCCGCTCAAGAGAGTCAGCGGACGCTTCGGCTCCGGGGTCCTCTCCTACTTCCTGTTCCTCAAGACTCTCCTCTTCTTCAACACGTTCCTTTTTCTGGTCTTGGGTTCATTCTTGGTGGTTCCACAGGCGGTGTACCCGCCAGAGCTGCTTGAAAACAGAACGCCTTTTACTGGACTGGAGCTCCTCACCGGAGGGGTAAGCAGTTCGAAGGAGCCTTCGCCAAACCTTTCATTAGTTCGCTGGCTTTAGGTCTTCACTTAACTTGTGTACTCACTAAGCTCCACAAACAGCTGCAACTAACAAACTTATTAAGAATTTCAACAGCACAGACTTCCTTGTTAAGTAAAGTGATTATAACCCAGAGGTTCTGCCCAGACACATAATTGATATCGCAAGATCAGTTGAGGATTGTAGCACTGACGGCTTGTTCAACGTGTCTGAAAGGATTCAGCAGGCACCAGCGGGGTGCCGCATTTCTTTAAAACCTAAAATAAGTTGAAAATGTACAACTGGAGCTGGATTTGTAAAATATTTTGGTACATAAATGCTGTAAAATCCTCTGAGATTTCCTGTGCAAATCAGTGAATACTTAGTTTACGACAGCGTTGACTCTTGAGCTAATTTAACTAAAAGTTTCACTGAGGTCAGCTTTGTTTCCTTAATGGATTTGAATGTAAGCAGAGTAATATATTGATGCCTAATGTGAGTGGCTGGGTTTACCACCAGCCCTGGTTACACTGAAACCACTCTGGTGCAAAAAAGGTGAATATCTAAGACATGTTAGGTAAAACAATGCATTACAGAGAGGCGTAATATGAAAATAAAATAAAGATAGTGTTTTTATTAATTTAATGCAGGAGATTGTTGAGTAATCCATAACTTTGCATCAGTGGTGAAGATGTAATATTTTAACTGCATTTAAGTGACATAATTAGGCATAAATAGTCCTAATCTAATGTAATCAAGACCGTCTTCCAGTTTTGGTCTTTCCATGTCTGCTACAGTTTTTCCTGCTCATTTGTAATTACTCACACTACTTATTTAAAACGCTGGACTTTGCTCTCGATCTTCCTTCACTTAAAAATGGTACCGCTATGGAGGATGTGGTAGATGAAAAGTTGATAGAGTACCGGTACGTTCTTGCATGGTTATCTCGTCAAATTGCAAAATTTCCTGTGTTGATCAGAAATCTCTTATGTGAGCCATAAGAGATTGGATATAAACATTTCGAGTTAAATCCATTTATGTACATAAATAAAACCATTTATGTCCTTTTTTTTTTTTTTTTTTGAAATGTGCCATGTTTTTGCAGGTAGATTTTTCTTCTCAAATTTTTTTTACTTTAGTTTAATCACACAGGGCAAACATAAGCTTGAAAGGTTCTGTCTGAATCACATTTGTTCTGCCTTAGGGCTACTTCTCTAACACCCTGCTGTACTACGGATACTACAGTAACCACACACTGCCAAGCTGTCCGAAGAGTAACTCCAACAGTCCTCCGAGACCGGAGTGTGACTCAAAGTCCCTGTCCTACAACATGCCGCTTGCATATTTCTTCACAATCGGACTGTCCTTCTTCATTACCATCATCATCCTTGTGTACAGGTGAGGTCTTCTGAATGAAATATTGGAAATTTGTCTTTTAAATTAACACAAAGACTTAAATATTTACATTTTATTTCCCAAAAGTATGTCAAAGTCGTTTGGTCAGAGCTTCAGGATCGACAAGTCTAACGGCATGTTGGCCATGAAGGTCTTCTGCTCGTGGGACTTTAAGGTCATCAAGAGAAGCTCGGTCAAGCTGCTGTCTGAAAACATCTGCACCCAGCTCAAGGTACATGCAAGCTCGCTTTGTTTATAAAATCAGCTCCTTCTCCGTCCTCCCTTCCTACGCTGTCATTTAAAGGGTCGACTGGAGCGTGGCGATCCGACACATTCTTCTTCGGCCTCCCTCACCGTTTCCTTTTCTTGCTTTATTTTGGATGTTAATATTTCACCACTCCCAACTTCGTCTCCCTCTAGGAGCTGCTGGGAGAAGCACGTCACAGGCACATCAGGAGTACGATCTTAGACAAACTGATCAGACTGATGGTTCATGGCCTGGGTTGGACACTCTGCATTGGGGTTACCGCTGGATGCGTGGTCGTGATTTACTTCTTCTCCGATTATATGCACAAAGAAGTAAGATTGAGTGGATTTGCTTTTCTTTCTTTTTTTGTTTTTTATTTTGTACACGGGATGGTTTTGTTTCACTATGCCACTTCTGTTATGTAGGCAAATCAGTCACACACACCGATGATTATCATTATTTACTATTTTACTGATATTGCCCCCAAGTGGTTGCATGAAGGATATATTTAAATATTTTGGCAATTTAATTAGCCTGACATACAGTAGTTGACTTTCACATTTTGTTTGTGTTTATTAAGGTTTTATATGACAAACACAAAATGGAGCATAATTATCAAGTGGACAACGCTTGGTTTTGTAATTTGTTCATAAACAAAAATCTGGAGAGTCTAAATTAATAATTTGTAGAAAATCTTTCACTACAATTACAATGGGAACTGTTTTGGTGTCTATCTCTATAATCTGTCTCATCTAGAAGGAGGTCATTCTTCCTTCCAGAATAGCTCATACTATTAGTTTTTATTACAAGCTGGACTTTGATTTACATCCAGACTTTCACCAGGACATTATATCACAATCATAGCTTCACATGTTTAGTGACTATTTGTCCATAAAAACCAAAAAGAAACCTTAAGAGTAATCGAATACTCACTTGATGCATTATGGGTTTGTGGTACAAAAAAAAAAAGTCAAAACAAGAAGTTCTGTGGTAGATTTATTCAAAGTTGGCAGGCAAACAGTGTAAATAAAACCTCCCACATGCGTACAGATTTACCTAAAGCCTACGTATTTCTACGTAGCTCCATCCAACTTCCTCTCAACTCTGACCGTCTTTCTTGTCCCTGCTGAAGAAAAGCATCCCCACAGCATAATGCTGCCACCATCATGGTGTGAAATCCCAGTTTGCTACTACACCTGCTGCCTAAAGGTCCAATTTTGGCCTCATTTCACCTGAAGCATGAATCATTTACCTTCCCTCCTTCCACAACTTTGTGTTGGTCTGTCGCTTAACATGCATTGACGTTGGTGGCTGCAACGTAACAAAAGGTGAAAATATGGACTCTGTATGTCACATTAGCTATGACCTGTAATCAAAACTAATAATTAAAATCTGTAAACAGTTGTACAAAACATTTTTAACAGATGAAACTATGCGTCTGAATGACAATGAGACTAATACCTCGTAGTAACTTTCTCCATCTTATCTGCCTCTCTACAAAAAGCAGCAGGAAAGTTCACAAAATAATTCCAGGGATCCAGAGTTATTAAAAGAAGCCAGCCTCTTGGCTCTGCCTGTCCTCGTCTCCTTCATCAACTTGATGTTACCGATCCTCTTCCAGCTCACAGCCTGGATGGAGAAGTACGATTCTCCATCTCTACGCACGTTCGTTTCACTCAGTCGGTAAGAGCAGTGAGATTCTTGTCGAATCATATCACAACTGTTTCAGTGCTAAGAGAACATGAGGTGTCTTTGGATCCGACTGTTGTCTGTGTTTTACAGAAACTTGATATTAAAAGTGAGCGTGCTCGGAGTCCTCTGCTTCCATTGGTTGAAACGGGTGGCTGGCAGCGCCAATAGTAACAAGGTAACTTTATCGGAAAGGGATTGCTTTCAAGAAGGACGATCTTTTTGTTTCCTCTTGCAGAGGAATGCGTTGCTTATCCTGCGTGATTTCTGTTATTCTGTTGATTCAAGTGCTGGGAGAATTTTGTTGGTCAGGAGCTTTATCGCTTCCTAATCATCGACTTCATCTTCAC
Source organism: Girardinus metallicus (assembly GCA_903067095.1). Taxonomy (NCBI): domain Eukaryota; kingdom Metazoa; phylum Chordata; class Actinopteri; order Cyprinodontiformes; family Poeciliidae; genus Girardinus; species Girardinus metallicus. Next base: position 52,918 of record CAEGAE010014734.1, on the reverse strand, counting down.
TCTGCTGGATACCCTGTTTGGCGAGCTGCTTTGGAGGTGGGTCGATTGTTAACAGCTGAATTTTAATGCTGCTTTCTAAAGCATACCAGACTCAAGAAACCTTTATAATCCAAAAACCTTCTGCTGAATATTTTATTAGAGATGCAATAAGCACACTTGGAGGGTGGAGGTGTTCTCCTCCTTTAGTGTTGGTGCTGGGCAGCAAATCATCCAAAAGGCTGAAGGTCATACGAACAAGTTAATATTTTATTGACACAACCTGCCAGAAGAAACCGTGATTTAAGAAAGTCAATCTATCAATTAGGAGAGCATCGCCAGTTTCTAATATTGTAGAGCGACGTGATCTGGTTAGCACATGAGGCTAACCAGATTCATGTGGCCAGACATGTAAAAAATAAAGTAAAGAAAATGAACTAACTGTTGATCACAATATGATTGTACAGCGTTGTTACCAGAATCCTTTGCTACAAATTATCAAGCATGCCTGAAATGAATGGTACGTTCTTGCATTCTGGGCAATTAATGTTTATTTTCTTATTTTAAAAAAAGGAACTAAATCATTAGTTTATTTCTAATATTGCATAAAAAGGCTTAGATGAAAAAGCTGCAGATTGTGGAAATTTGTTTATTTTAATAGATGATCGATAACTTAAAAAAAAAATAGCTAGCTGAAGACCGAAATATAATATTGATTATTACAAGCCATAATAATGTTATTGGTTGCATTTTTTGTTTTAATTAGGACAAACTGAAGCCAAAAATAGAGTAAGCAGCTTAACGTAGTGGCAGTTTTCAGCACTGCGGTGGCACTCGCTGACTTTACATTAGCAACGCCTCTCTTTGCTTCTCTGCAGGTTATTCTCTGACAAAGTTCTCAAGCGAAACAGAAGACCGGGGTTTGATATCGCCAAGAATGTCCTGGACCTCATCTATGGACAGACGTTAGCCTGGTACCGACCATGTTGCTAGCATGCATACATATGAACACTCACAGAGTGCTGTGACGGTGGTGACTGTGGTCCGTTTTCTGCTCTCCAGGCTGGGTCTTCTCTTCACTCCGCTGCTGCCTGCTGTGCAGATCCTCAAACTGCTGCTGCTCTTCTACATTAAGATGGTATTAAACTCTACTCAATTACAACTTTTTGACCTTTCACATTTGTTTGGTATGACTCTGGTGCTGAAACAATTAATCGATTATTGAAATGACCAACAACTTAATTTAGTTATCGACTAATCGTCAGAATAGTAGATTTATAGATTACTAACACAATCATTAGTTGCAGCACTGTATTGCACAACATCCATGCTTCTCACACACTCAGCTCTCAGTTTCTCCAGGTGACCTCTGACCCCTCTGATTATCTGCGTTTGTGTCTTCCCTTCCCACAGAGCAGTGTGATGATGAACTGTCAGGCCCCCAGCAGGGCATACAGAGTCAGCCAGATGACCACCATCTTCATCACCCTCCTGTGCTTCCCCTCCTTCCTCGGTGCCTCCGTGTGCGTCACATACACCATGTGGAGGTACCGCGACACGACTCGAGATGCAGCTGTCTTTATCGCCGCTGACGACGCACACCGTATTATCTATAAGCGCTCACCAAAGAAGCACAGAATAGGGACTAACATTGCAGTTTCTACTGATTTTATTAAAACTTCTAGGCGTGGAAATCATATAAAAAGCAAGTAGTTGCCACAAAATGACCTCTGAGCAGCACTTCAGTGTTTTTAAGGTTAGCCCTCAATTAGAGGAGCAACATGTTTGCTTTAAAATTGCTAAAATTCTTCTTCTTATGCAGAGCAACTGGTGCGAGTGAAATTTTACCGTAATCAGCCATTATTTGAAACCTTAAGGACAGAGGTCCGGTTGCTTTGACGAAAGGGTTGTCAAGAAAATCCAGCAAGTCTCACATATGGGTCCTAAAGAGGATTACTAAAAAAAAAAGAAAAAACCCTGCCCCAAATCAAATATGGAACTAGAGCAACTTTGTCCATCAATTCAGGAGCAATTTGGTGATGGACCATGAATTTCCCATAAAGATGGAGCAGCATGTCACAAGCACAAAAGTGATAGCAAAGAAAATCTGAGATTGAAGGAAGGATATTTTGGACAATCTGCAAAAATGCACAAAAAAAAAACATAAAAATTGTGACAAACTCTAAGCAATAACGATCGCGGTATCAATCCGATGACTTTTAGTAAAACAACAATCTCAAAAGAGGCCGTTGTTTCTGTGGTAACAGTAATATTTGTGTAAATGCAGAGAAATAGAAACATGTAGTCGTTGCATTTTTTGCCTCTTTGTTCTGTCTACAGGCTCCCATCCTCAGAGTCATGCGGTCCTTTCCGTGGGAACAAAACCATGATCCAGGCAGGGAAACTAAGGATTGTTGAGCTGGTTAAAGAAAACCCCAACTTGTACTTTCTGGCTGAAGTTCACACCTATTTGGTGGAAAATCCCCTTTTCCTGTTTGTAGGAGCAGCCATCTTTCTGTGAGTTCTCACACACTCACACTCGCACGCCCACCCCCACACACACACACACACACATTTAAGAACCGCACAGTAGCAGGATGATGCAGGCAAACAGAATATACTGTCTAAACTTATATTTCTAACACTATGTAATTATGCAGGTTGTCTAATTACACTCTGCATGTTTGGAACTTTCTGTCTTTTTCTTCCCAGGATAGTCATTTACTTCCAGAGTCAGGTGGTGGACGGCCAAAGGAAGATCATCGCTTTACTGCAGGAGCAGATAGAAAATGTAAGCGCTTTGCCCGGACACACACCTCTGCTCTCAGTCCAGTTAATTAGAAAGACAGTGAACGGTCCAGAGGGTCACTCATGCTCCCCGTTTTCTTTCATTACTCTGTTCAGGAGGGAGAAGACAAAAAGTTCCTAATTACTCGGCTTCAGTCTGTCCATGAGCGCAAACGGACCCCAGCGAGAAATTTCACAAGTCAGGTCAGTCTGGAGAATGACAGGCTTGTATGAATCCAAATAATTTGCTGTTGCTGCTGTTAGGCACATTTCGACTATGGATCCCTGAACATTTAATTTCCTAGAATCGTCCCTAATTTCTTGACAGGTTGGGTGGAAAAATAAAAGCCTACTGAAAAATGATCTCAGAATTTTCTCAGAATAAATGTTGGTCGTTCTTAAAAACATGGGAAGTGTAATAATCTGGGATTATTTGCAAGTCTGATTTGAATCAGCTCTGTTACAGACTTTTGAGAAAGCGTGTTTCTTCATATCAGCCTGAATTTCTGCTCAACATTAATCTGGACAGGTGGATTTAATCTGAGGCCTTTTTGCAAACATCTGAGCTACAGAGTATAGAATGACAATAACTAAATACTTCACAAGATTTGAAGAGATTTCAAGAAGTTAATTTCAGATTTGTATCGTACCTTGAATCTGTGTTGTGATGCTGTCACTTTAAGAACTGAGAGAGAAATATTTCCTTATGTTTTCACCACCGTCTGTTCAGCCTTGTTACACATTCAGCTGTGAGTAATGGTAACGCAGCTACGTTTATCAGCTCCTGACTGCTCATGCGCTGGAATTGACCAATTTATGCACAGCTACATAAATTACTCCTACAATTATTATCGTACCTCCTGCTGAATACAGAAATGAACATCCTGTTGCTCCTCTGATTTTGCTCACTTTTCCTGTTTTTCGCCGCTGCAGGACTCTGGATGTTAAGGCCGCTGAGCTTCTGGTAGATAAACTTCCTCAGTTGTCTGAGGAATTTTCAGCCACTGGGTTTGTAACTGGGACAAAACGCAAAGACGTTATGAACTTCATGCAGTAGCGGAAGATCAGTTCAGCTTTTTATATGGAGCAAACTAGCAGTACGAAGCCACTGGTGAAAAACGAAGAAAACAATTTATAGATAAAAGTTTGATGCCATATCTGCACATCGTTACTTCCGAATAAGGTACAGCCTTATGTGGCAGAGGACTTTCTTAGCTAACTGAGCAACATCCAGATTATTTAGTATTTAAAGCAGAAATATTTAGATTTCATCTCCTTTTAAAGAAGCACTTTTTCTACCAACTGTGAACTATTTTCTGGTCCTCATCCAAATATTTCATTAATGTGTCATTGGTAAACTCTGGGTTTTCTGGGTGTGTTGGTGTAAATATATATATTTGGGGTTTTTTTTCTGTGAAATTTTCACTGCCTTTGTAAGTAAATTACATTTTACTACATCGCTGTGTATCTGTATTTATTTTTGCTTAAAAAGGTGAGCATAATACAGTTTATGAAAATACCTTTCTGTAGAAAACAAAACGAACAGTAATTGATCCTCAAGCATACAAGTATTTATTACAAACATGCAAATGAAAAGTGGACTTAATATAGAAATGTCCCAGATTTGAGCAATAAAAAAAATAAATAGTACAATGAACTGTAAGCACAAGAACAGAGTAAGATTTTATTTTTATTAGTAAATAATTCCCATAAAATTATTTTTTACATGGAGAAAAAGCAGCATGTTTAGTGAGCAGAGGAATCAGCACCATTTCTGGCCCGCCTCCTTCCCCTGATGACAGTATACTGGGAATGTCCACGTCAAACTGGAAATGGTTTCCCGTTAGAACCCCTCAGGCTGCTGAAGACGGCTGTCATCGTTGTTTTTACCTCCACATGCGGGTATGAAGTTCAGGTTATTGCATATACTGGTGTCTCCAAATTAATCAAGAGTATAAATGCTTTTTTACTGCAGTATTTCTTTTCAAAGAGTGAAACTCATCTTCTGTAGAGGTATCCCACAGAGTGATCAATTTTAAGCATTCGTTTCTGTAAGTTTTCCTGATTGTGGCTCACAGATATGAAAACCCAAGAGCAATTTCTCTGAAAATTTGAATAAAACGAGGTCAATAAAAAAAATCTTTTCATATGTTATTTTACATATTGGACAGTTTATCAGGAGGAAAAACTGGAAGTAAGAAGAGTTCACAAACAACAGAGAGAAGTGCAGCTTGTTGGTGTTGTGAAGCAGAGTGTCCGTTAATCCTCAAAATGTCTTAAATTCATGTTTCTAAAAATAAGGCCTTAAAATTTTTCACATTTATAAAAATAAATAAGTTGGTCTTAAATACGTTAATCGGAGGTTTTAAAATTTGTCATGAAAGGAATATTTGTTCTGCGTAGTTTTCTTTTTTCTCAGGAGTTTACTGTTACACAAAGCTGAATCGCATGCAGACATGGTCACTGCGTTCTGTGACTCAAGGCGATTGTAGCTAGCAGTAACTAGCTGCTAAAGCTAGCTGACTTTTTAACCTCCAACATGGCACAGTGCAAATTTATCACCAGTTGGCTGGACGAAGTTCATCTTACCCATTGGCCCACTTCTGTTGCAAACACATACCATTTATTTTACTTTTTGTCATGATATAGGTATTAAATTTAAGTCATTGTGGTCTTAAAAAGTATTAATTTTGAGTTGGTGAAACCCGCTGAAACCCTGCTGCCAGGGCGTGTCATGCTTTCTTCTCCTTAATCTTTATTTAGATGCTGATTTCATTTTCCAGCAGGACTTGGAAAATGAAATCCAAGTCCTGTACAGTGAACTGTAGGCCACAGGTAGTTTGGCATCTGTCCAAACTACCTGGACAGATGCCAGGTAGTTTGGACCTGGCATCTGGCCGTTAGTACCTGACCCGCCGGAGGTTCTAACGGCGGGTCAGGTTGCAGTTATCACAGCAACCTGACCCGCCGTTAGAACCTCCTCCATGCTGCGCCGCATTGATGCAGTAATTCATGCAAAAGGAAACGGGAAAGAGGGAAACACTTGAAATCTATCACTGACTAACGAATGTGTGGAATGAGTTTCATTCTTTGGATTATTGAAATAAATTAACTTTACATTGAGACGCTCCTGTGTTATACTCGCTGTACCCGCCTCCTCTGAGTTGGAGCATATCTATGCTGATACCATATGAAACTTTCCAACAGCTCAAACTTTCTGGTTTGGTTGTACACGACTTACACGTCTTCAAAATAAACAAGGCACTTGTGAATGTTCACATTGTTCAGTTTGTCACCAAGACATCAACGTAAGAAGAGGTTGGTTTTTGTTCCCCCTCCTTTTTCATCCATGTGCTTATAAAGACTGGCCTCCAACAACTACGACTGCGCTCGTTTAGCTACGACCGAGCAGCTCAGCTTCCGTTACTGAGCATGCCCAGTAGCCTCTTGGGGTCCATTCCCTGCTGCTGGGCCATCTTCTGCACGTCGAAGCCCATGTGCTTCAGGAACTGGACCACGCTCATCTCCTGTCCCGTCAGCTGGTCTCTGATGGTCGGGCAGGACGGGTTGCAGTGCGGCCAGGGGCAGCTGTCCATCAAATGAAGGGGGCATCCCCTGGAAGGAGGGGTCCGGTGCTTCTTAAGGCTGTGGCTGATGTTGAGGTGCAGGGTGCTCTGGAGGCTGCGGTCCCAGCAGTGGAGCGCTCTGGGCAGGGACGTGCCTTTCACCTGAATGTCCATCCAGTACCTGCACGAGACAAAAGAAAAGATGTAAACCAGGGGGTTTTTAACGTTTAGGAGAACTAGCCCCCCTTAGAGAGCAAATCAACAATTGCACCCCCTGTCCCAGTCTTGTCAGGTTGAGCCGTAGGTCGTCTGCAGTGGTGAGAAAAATGCTTGGAGGAAAGCAGGCAAGCTTTTTCACATCAAAGAACACTGACTGTCGAGCACGGTGGTGGCAGCATCATGCTAAAGGTCTAGCTGCTGTCAGTACTAGCAGTTGCATTTAGGGCTGAATCGATTTATCGTTATTAATCGATTGTTGAAATAATCGTCAGCTAATTTAGTAATCGATTTATTGTCAGAGTATATGCTCAAAACAAGGCCATTTGCTGAAAGTACAACATATTAAAAGCTGTAATTAAGACAAAGCTATTTAAAATATCTACACATATTCAAGATAAAGACAACTTTGTAAATATGTTTAACCCTCTAGTGTTACAGTTTTAGCCTCACTCTTTTCAAACTCACTGTTACTGCATTTTAGCCAATAAAATGTTTATTTTCATATTTAAAAAGTGGAATTGTTTATTTGCATCTTTTAATGTATTCCTAATGTTGTATAAAATAGGCTAAAGTGACTAAAAGAAAAATCCGTAGCCCATTTTAATTGATTAATTGATTACTAAAATAATAGTTGCATTGCTCAAAAAGGGTGGAATGAGGAAAATGACGACATGACGTTCTCACTTACGGTCTGGTGATGAGTTCGTGAGACAGACAGGCTGGAGCAAACGTGGCTCTGCCAATCAGAAACACAGCAGCCTGTTAGAAACCATCTCCTTATTTGGCCAGTTCCTGCCTGTGCGGAGCGTTTGCAGCTCTTACGGTATGTCTCGCAGCGTGCTCCTCAGCTCCTGACCCAGGTTCTGGATGTACCTCCACTGGGCCTCGTGAAGGGGCTGCCCGGTCAGGTGGATGTGATCGACGGTCAGCTGAGCCTCGTCAAACAGCCACTGGACCACGAACACCGGGCCTGCGCGGTACGGACCAGGGGTCAGATTCCCGCTCTGTGTTTTACGGAGAGGCCCGGGGTTTGTGCTGTGACTCACTTTTCAACGTAGGGTAGACTTTATATCCAAAGAAGCAGCTCCACTCCTCCCCTACGTGAGCCTGCCTGCAGCTCTCTGGTACCAGTCCACCCCAGTACCTGCAAAAAACACAAACAAAGTTACCACTGCTTTGAGGCATCGTCATTTCCTCTCTGCTACAACTCCATCGCTGACCTGACGCCTCTCTTGATGGCCTCAGTGGGGGCGCAGCTGACGGTGTCCAGGCAGTCGGTAGTTTTGTACTGTTTGTTGTCCAGGAACCACCCAGAGTCGGCCAGTCCCCTGACTTGCACCCCCCCGTGGCCCGCCGCCTGCAGCTGCTCAGCGACGCGGTCCACGTTCAGCAGGACGCCTGTTCCGCCCGCGCTGGTGACACCCGGGGAGAGTGTTCAGAGGGAGAAACTCCAGCGTGGAGGAAAAATAATAAAACAGGCATCTGGTGAACTGACCTGCTGCCTGCCAGGAGCAGAACCTTGGCTTTGTCCAGACCTTTAGTCAGCAGCTCCTTCACCACCTCCTTGATAATCAGAGAGCCCATGAAGGCATAATCACCTGAGAACATATGGAATCAACATGATACACAGGCCGGACTACTGTAGTTTCATGTACTTTCCAGGGACATTGTATCACTTTATGCCACAATCAAGTAAATATGTTACCTTCATATAACAAGCATGTCTTAAAAGAAATTTTAATTTGCAATGCGACATCTTGAAATTGGGCCCCTGTCTCTTTAAGAAGCTCCTGCTCTTTCCGACGTCCCGATTTCATCCCATCAGTTCTCCTGTATTAAGGCTTTAACAACTGTTTTTAAAAGGCGTTGTACTGAGCTGTAGTTCATATGTTGAGCTCAGCAATTGCACGTTTCCACCAGGTGTTTTGCTAATTGCTGCTGCCGCTGGTTTGGAGGAGCTGGATGGGAGAGAGGCGCTCTGTGAGGCTCCAAGGAGGAGCTTTGTGGGAGCAAGCGTTTATGCATCCTGAACTGTTATCATGGGAGATCAAAGGATTCCTCAAACATGTATGGGACACTCCAGGTATGTTGTTGATGAGGGAATAACACTATAATGTGATTTACAACTCAAAATATTTGACAAAATCCTGCTCCTTTAAAGATGGAAGTCTCTGCTTATTGCACAACATCCTACATGGATGTATTACATGCCTGCCAGCAGTAAACTGCAGAATGTTACACATAAAGCGAACAGAGGGAAAAAAAGCAGAAAGTTTCTCAGTGCTTATTACTTACAAGTAATGAGCACAAGTTTTCCCCATTCATTTAGTATCAACATGAGCCACTATTTTACATATACACACCCTCACTAATAGTTACATGTCCCTCGGTAAGTTCAGACAGGTGCTCCAAACTTTGAGTTATGTCAGAGGAATGACAGTTGATGACTTGCTAATAGAGGTGTGTATGTACATTTTGAGCATGTGTGGAGTACAGAAAGTCAACAAGTAATTCAAACTAGTTCACCAAGTCGTTGTTCATTTGTAAAATAAGTCTTTGAAAACTCAAAAGCAATGGCATTCATGACTATGATGAGTTCATGTGAACTTCTGACCTAAGCTGGTAATTTAATACTGATAAAATGCACCTTTGGCAGATTTGGCATCCCGAGTTCTTCACAGAGATTCATCCAGAAAGCTTTGCATGCCTTTCCTGTAAAAGATTTTCCTCCCCCTTGTTCTTTTTAATGATTAAATCAAACCGTGTTGGATTGCTAGGATGTAGATCCCTTTTAAGTACTCTACTGGGTCCAGTCCTTCCTGTTTGCTTGTAGACGCTTCTTTGATTTCGTTCTGGACTTTCTGCTTCAAGTTGAAATCTTTTTAAAACGTTAAGACATGACGCCAATTTTTGCTTCCAACGACTCTGAAACAGATTTTCGCTTCGGCTTGTTATTTATCTGCGTCCGTCATCGTCTTGACCCTGAAAACGGTTTGTAAGCTCATGTAAAATGCAAACGTCTCCGCTGCACAACATGGCTGCGCTTCACAGCAGCCGGCTGCAGGGATGGATGGCATTAATCAGTGGGTGGTCGGCTTCCTTCTCGAAGACTTTCACAGGAGTTGTGCCCAAAAAGTTCAAGCTTCTTTCACCAGATCAGATGATTTTTGTATCTTATGGTCTAAAAGTCACTCTGGTGCTTTTTTGGCAGCCTTTTAAAGGACTTTCATATCCCCTTTAATGAGAAAATAGTTCCAGTCTGGGCAATAAAGGCCAAAATGCTGGAGTGTTCATGTTTCCAATTTCCACAAAGTAACAGAAGTATCCTTTCCCAGATTTGTGCCTCAGCAGAATCTCGTCTCACAGATCTACAAACACCCCGCTCTCTGAAACGGATAAAAACGATCAAATCTATCTTTTTTTTCTTTTTTTTTTTTCCTTGTTGTGGCTTCCAAAAAAACCCACAAATGGGGGCTGCGGGGGAAAACGTACACTTACGTACACCTCAGAAAATGGTGATTGATCTAATTTACTGGGTCTTACTGTGCTCGGTCTTTGGCGTGGCTCCACTCCACACGTCGCTGGAGCAATAGGGAATAAAACTGCAGGAAACGGCAAATAAAACTCTGTTAGGGCAAAACATCTGGATTTAAAGGTCATCAGTTTGCTGATGCTGACAAATGTTCGGTTATAATGCAATCTGACTGTCGGACAGTAAACTGGAGAATGTGTTTATAAGTGCCACCGATGGTCCAAGTTTTGTTATTAAATACTGGCTTTGGACAAATTATTGAAAGTACACTCTGCCCTTTGTCGCTGTTGTTTCTTTATAACAGCTGCAGCTGTGTTCTTTGCTACCTTACCAATCTGCTCTACCAAAGTAAATGCAACACGATCCACCACATCGTTTGCCAAAGCTGTCGGAACAAAACACTTGCAAAAAAAAAACCAAACAATAAATAAAATATGTCTTTTGGATGAAATAATCAGTCTTTTCCTGGACAGTTGCAATTTTGGGTTTTTATCGAGGTCTGATTCCAATTCTGCCGACTATTTATTAAGGATTATAACATATAAAAGATTTATAAAAATTTTTTTTTTAAACTTGTGTTGCATATTCTTGGACTGAAGAAGCAGTTTTACATCCAGCAGAAGATGAAAGGATTATGGGAGAGATTATTCTCTCCCATGAAAGCGTATGTCTTTAAGCTGCATCTGGATTATGTTAAACTCAAACCAGGTGCATTAAAGTACATGAAGGTGGTTGATGTAAAATGTTTAGTGACTGAAATTGGTTTGGGTTTAAAAAAAAAAAAAAAAAATCTGATTTTTCAGTGTTGGACCTGCTAAACGTCTGGTGTTGATCTGTGGCAAGCTGCTTTCTGCATCTTCAGTAAATTTAACTCTTTAGTAATTAAGGTATAAATAGTTTTTTCTTCCAATTGGAAATGGGAAGAAGGAGGAAACACAAAAACAAACTCTTACACCATGTTGGCGTTCCACCAGTGAGGGTTTTCCTCTGGCTCTGGAGACAGGATTCCTGTTCCTGTGAAGACAGAAAACAGATGAATGGGAGGATCACGGTCGGCACAAGTCTGGATAATTATTTGCATCTTTGTGGATATAATGAAAATGTTTTGATTGAACTACGTAAGCCAATAAGTTTTCCCCGCTTTGGCCATTGAATACATGCAGGCGTTAAAGATTTCGACAGAATCCCTGGCGGGAATTAAGAAGGAATTCATTGAGAGTTTGGCTTTCAGGGATCAACTCAAACGCAAAGAGGAAACGCAAACACTTCCATGAATCCTGACCATTGAGGAGACATGTTTTTTTCCTTCCCTCTGGTTACGGGAAAAGCTGCGTGAGCGCGTGAAACACGATGCACGGGGTCATGCACTGATGCAGCTATGGACTCGTACCTCTTCTGCTCTGTGGCCACTTGGTGGAGCTCATCAGATTCCTCATAGCCTCATATCTGCTGCTGCAGGTCTGTTTGTTGAAGCAGTACCACCCACCTGCACCAAACACACACACACACACACACACACTGAGCTCATCAACAGGCTTCACAGACCGACATCAGGCTGACTTTCATCCTTCGGCTCATCCTCACCTTCCAGGAAGAGAAGCCACCTCCTGCTGCCTTTGGACTCCTTGATGTAGAACCTGAACAAGAACAACAGATCAGGTAGGAAGCGATTGTGCACAAAGACGCAGCCACCTGATCCACAACAGGTTCTCTTTAATTACTCTCCTCCACAGTGTGTGTCTCCATGCGCCCTGTGAGGACACACACTGATACCCTGGGGCCGTCCACACTCGATAACAAGGACTGCAGTGTTAATAGTATCTTTTTACTTTTAAACAATAATAGTAACATTTGAGAAACATTGCTGTGAACTCTGGAGCTAAAGTTGTACCATCGTCACTACAACATGTACTGTATTTAAGAGACTCTGTAAGACCACAAATGACTGATTTATGAAAACAAAAATGACCCGCAAAAGTGAGGACATTTTTATCATGGTTATTTTTACAGTGTGGAATACATTTGGTCACATATTTATGGGTTATTATTGCTAGCAAATCGAGGCATTAATTTATATTTTTGGAAGGATTGTTGTAATACGTCAATGCACAATGCTGTGTATTTGGAAATAGATAATACTGTAAAAGTTTGGTGTGTATTTGTTTTCGGCCTCCTTCATTCTGATCCCCAATGAGACCTTTAGAAGTCACCTAATCGAGTCTGTCTGGGTCTGATTTCATCTCAACATAAATCTAGATCTTCTGTGACAGCTTCAAAAACTGCTTGGTGAAGACGACCGGGGAACCCAGAAACAGAAACACGACGGTTGCAGCATCATGCTGTGGGCTTGCTTCTCTTCAACAGGAACTGGGAAACTGGTTGGACCAGAATGGAACATGGGAAAGACTTGAGACTGAGGATGAGGGTCATCTTTCAGGATGACAAGGACTAAACAATAGAACCATTTAGATCATTTGTTAAAATGGCCCAGTCAAAGTCCAGATTTAAATCCAGTTAAGAATCTGTGACAAAACATGGAAATTGCTGTTCTATTCAATCCGAGTGATTCTGAGCAGTTTTGCAGAGAAGAATGGGTAAATAACTTAAGTGCGGATGTGTAAAGCTGATAGAGACTCTCCCCAAAAGACCTGCGAAGTTTTGACTCAGATGGTTATACACAAAACCGGTCCCTTTTTTCTGTTTTATGTCGTGAATCCTTCTCTTCTGACTTCAAAATGAAGAATCTAAACGAAAAAGAAGTTACATTTGTGTTGGTCCGTCACATAAAAATCCTAATAAAATACACCGCACTCTATTGTAATGTCACAAATTGTATTTATTTATTTTTTTTCTACTTGAATCTAGCCCTGGGTTGGTTGTGGTCCGGATGAATGAGAAGAATTTAAAACTTGGTCGCATGGGGGACAAAGGTCTCTGCGTCGGCAGTCATGGTCTCTTTGCTCTGCGCGCGCGCTCTCTCTCTGTTCTGGTCCTTTAATCCATTTTGGTCACATCCGGAGTGACAGGGGAATGAGGGGCAGCCAGGGGAACCCAACCACCGCAGACCGGGCGCTTGGCTCTTAAAGCATGAGCTCCAGCAGTGCACTCACCCCGCTGATGATCCGTCGTTGCAGGTCACCGACAAATTACTCAAGAGGTGCAGCTTCATGTCTTGATCCAGCTTTTGCGCAGAGCAGAGGTACAGCGACTGCGCCAGGTTCTTAACCTGCACCATAAAGTTGTCCATGTTGCTCTCCACGGCCGTGAAGTCCAGTGGGAAGCTCTCTGGTCCTTCCACCCGCTGCTGCTCCGCAGTCTGCTGCTGCTGCTCCGGCTGGACCCGCCGGGTCTGAGCGCGGCCGCCGCGCACTCGCCGCGCCTCCACCGGAGCGCTCATGTGGATGAAGAGCAGCAGCAGACAGGAGCGCACCGCTGACAGTCCGGCCGAGCTTCGAAACCCACCACGGCTCCTCATGTTCTAGCTGTTACTGGGGCGTGTGTGTCAGCCGGGTCCGAATCAAACACAGCATTCTATACGGAGAGATGCGAAGTCGTGTTAAAGCGCATGGAGCCCTCCCGGAGACTATCGCTCGCTCATGGGTGCACTGAATGAGCGCAGATTATGGATCTCCATCGTTTCTTTCAGAGACAGGCGGCTGCTTCCAGATTCGCCCACCCTTCCTCCCCACAAATTTGCGCACGGAATCAGTTCGGATCACTAAATCTATCCATTTCCGCAGGGAAACTTCTAAAATCTGTTAACGGCGCAGCGTTATCTCCCTCCGGATCCAAGTCCTCCTGACCTCCAGATGAAGTTGGGTATTTATCTGAGGTTCTTCCCTCCTACCCGTCTCTCCCTCCCTCCGTCTCTTTCTCTCTCTCTCTCTCTCTCTCTCTCTTTCTCTCTCTCTCTCTCTCTCTCCCGCGGGCCAATCGGTCTCTGTTGTGGTTGGCTGAAGCTCCTCGCGGGGCGTCGGTCCCCACACCCTGAGCGCTCGCTCGCCGCGGCACGCCCACACGCTGGGTTGGAGTCTCGCCCTCCGTCCCTTTGATGTTGTGTCGTCACATGCTCACGCAGCCTTTGAAGTGCTGATTGAACCCGGTGTGTGAGGGGTCCTCGGCGCTGCAGCTCCTTGCACATATTTTTAGCCTTTTTATGAGCTGAAAACGGAAACCTCACTTTTCACGTTGTTTACTGTGGGGATGATCTCGAGCTGCTGGGACGTGACGAGGTCACGTCAGCGGGGCAGAATGAGACACGTAGATCTCTCGTCAATCATTCATTCCCGCATGACTTTCTTATCGCCGATCCATATTTAAATAAATATGTAAAGTGCATGAGAAAAGGCAGTCAGGGCCAACTAAGCAACAGAAATGCATCCTGAGTACTGAGCCGTACTGTTCATATGCAATCGGTAATGTTTGCAACAGCTACTCCTTGTGCCCTCCTTAAAGGTCTTAAGTCCTCTTAACATCTTTATGGCAAAAAAAAAACAACAAACACACAAAAAAACACAAGCACCAAAAATACAGCTATTATTGTACATCAAATTATTGTTTTTTTGGGTTTTCGTCTTAAACTTCAGATATTAAACATTTAATGTATGTCAAGATTGCAACCCCTTAAATGTAACTTTTATTACTTTTTAAAATAACTTAAAACAAACAAAAAAAGGTGATTTTTTTTTTTCAGTAGGAAAGGGTTTGGGCTTTGGAGGTGATGAGTCACTGTGGCCTTGAAATATCAAATTTGTTGCTAATTTCTTAGCTGTTGAAGAATCTAATGACCACCAAATCTGGAACAACAGCTGCAGTTTTGGAAAAGCTGTTTCTAACGCAACAACATTGAGGGGAAAAAGAAAATGTTGTAATGTCTGGAGATTACTGAGCAAAGAATGATTCTTCATAAAATAACAAACAACCCTCAGGATCCTCTTTATGAGACTGTAGCAACAGTTCTTCTCAGAGGCTTTTTCAGAACTACTGCAATACAAGACTGCTACTCTAGATGGATTTCCAGATAATTTCACTCTGTGGTTAATAAAGTATGTTTGAATTAGAATTTAAATGAAATCTGCCCAGTACATCCCAGCCACTAACGGGAGCAATAATGACGTAGATGAGATTTACTCTAAAAGACCTGCAGCTGTTGTCGCAGATAAAGCATTAACTCATGGGGACTGAATACAAATGCGCACCACTTTTGGATTATATTTGTATTTTGGAAATAATTTCAAATCGTGTGTCCCTTTCCTTCGACTTTACAATCACACTCTGCTTTGTGTTGGACTAAACTCCCGGCTAAACATAGTAAAGATGTTGGTTATAGCGTAGCAAAAATGTTGAACATTTAAAAAGGGACAGATATTAATGCAAGACACTTAATACGAATATTAGACTCGTTCTGCTTTTCCAGGATTCAGAAAAGGAAAAGAACAGTGAAAATCCTAAACTGCCAACACAATTAAAAATGTGTTTAGCTGAAAGAACGGTGCAGATCATTATCACCTTAGGAGCTTATCAGAACAAATATCACATCGTGTGGCTTTAAGCACCCAGACCAGATATGGGGAAAATCATAACACACTTTCCATCCAGTGAATTTTAAAGCTTCTGTCCTGCTGTGTGAGGAAGGAAGCAAGTTGTTGGTTATTTACTCAGATGGTGACAGTTTTCTACCAGAGGTCTCTTTCTCTTTCTTCTTCTTTCTTGTTGGCTTTGTGTTTGAATATAGACCGAGTTGTTAGTCAGTCAGTCTGTCAGTCAGTCCGTTGTTGGGCCTTCACACCTCTCCATCTGTCTGCGTCACATGTCCCGTTGTCTTTTCGCTCCGACTCCGGCTTTGATCCGGTTTGATCCTCGCTGACAGAAAATAGCCTTGATTCTCTGGTATCAACCCAGGTCATCTGTCAGACGTCTCCCAGTGCTTACATGAAGTCATCTGAGAAACACATTTGCTGTGTTGTGGTCGAGCCTCTGACAGGATCAAGCTTCTTTTCCTTGAAAGGCCGCTGCAAATAATTTCAAATCTCTTTTTTCATGTTCCTTTCAAATGTCCTAAAATAAGAAAAAGAGCTTTACGCTGTCAAAGATCTAATGCCTTACCGATGGATGGGTTTGGGATTTATTAATATAGTAAGACATACTTCAGCACCCTCTCATCAATGGCCTGGCTCTAACTGCTGTTGGCATTTTAAAGTGTAATTTTACATTATAAATCTACAAGAGAAGGGTTACAGCTTGCAGAAATAAATTAAACAAACATTTGTTAAATACCCATTTGTCTTGATGTCAATGCGAAATATGTTAGACATTAATATTTGATCTGGGGGGTTGGCAAATTTTATTGTTTCTTATAAATATGTTTTGTTAAACAACTTTAATGTGGTAAAGAACTGGGTGTCTTGCAAAAGTATACGTCCTTCTTGAAACCTTTCACAGTTTTTCGCTCCATAAACCCAAACTTTAATGCACTTTATTGGATTTTTATGTGATAGACCAACGTAAGTAGTGAAGTGAAAAGGAAAGATTAATAGTTCAAAGTTAGAGAAATAAAGATCAATAAAGTGTGGTGTTCCTTTGTATTCAGTTCTTGTAAGATAACACATGCATGCAAATTGTATGCAGAGATAGGAGATTGGTAGTCAGAATTTTATTTCTAAATTATGCACAGCTCAACTCCTTGCCTTTAAAAGTGGTGTTTAAAGGAAATTTATTGCCTTGGATTTTATTGACCGGTTTCAGAGTAAAGGGTGCTAAATTCGAATGCATCTAAAAATGTTCAGGTTTTGGTAAAACAAAATTGAAAACCATGTGTTCTTTCCCTTCCACTTTCTTGCCTAACTATCACCTAAAAAAATCACAAATTAATTGAAGTTTGAGGGTGTAATGCAACAAAATGTGAAAGGATACATATATACAGAATCTACTTCAGCTTGTATCTTGCAGTCCTCCATTATAGCCTGTCTTCTTCATCTCAAATTAGTATACCAATAACCAATCCCAGTTTCTGCTATTTTCCACAACAATGGAACTATTGAAGCTTTTTATTCTGTCTATGCTCCTAAAGTGCCGTTAACGATTTGCAGTATTTCAACATTTGTCAATTTATTTGCCTTCAGAATAAACTGTGAGCAAGTTCTTGTTGTCATGAATCACTCAGGTTAATATTTTTCCATATTTATTTTCTGTATCGGAAGCAAAACAAGAGAAAAAAAATGTTCTGAATACAATGTTTGCTGTGAAGCAAGTTGTTCCCAGCTTGAAATGTGATTTGGTCCTTTAATTTTCTTCTTTGCGCTGTTTACAACGAGGACAATAAAGTTGATTCAAACAAACACAGTGACGTCACTGCAAACAATGGCAGCCAGCGGTTCAGCTGTAACGGTTCTGACTCCAAACGGGAGAAGACAGACAATTAAAGTGGCTCCAAACACACCTTTGCTACAGGTAAACCCGTGTACAATGAGCACTCGGTGCTCTCAGGCACGCGAAGCTTTTTATTTCTATTCATGCCTGAAAACAGGAGCGCGAACTGTTCTCCAGCTAGCATGCTAGGCTAACACCTGTTAGCCAGTGACAGATCAGTTTTTAGCCTTCGGGCGAATGAAGTCAACATAACTCTGTTCATATCTGACTTGCTTTGATCTGTTACAATCCTGCTATGTTTGCCTTTCGCAGGTATTGGAAGATGTTTGCAAAAAACATGGATTTGACCCCAATGATCACGGTTTAAAGTGAGTGTGACATTATATATCTTCTTATCTGATTGTCTATCTGAATTCAAAGCTACGAAGGTAGGAGAATTATAGATTTTCTTCGTCTAAAACAAAACATGATAAATCATTTCTAATCTGTGCAAATGTTTTAGGTAGTGGGAGTCTTCCAGAAAGGCACATCTTGGCTTGGCAATATCTGTTCATTTTCCTCGCAAATAAATTGCTTTTAGTGTAAGGATTTTCCGGTTCAAAGCAGGATTCCTTATTTACACTCAAGTGTTGAACCTGCTACCATCTAAACTCTTGTTACATTCTCAAAAAAAACTTCTTACCTGCTCACAAATATTCACTCCATTTATTAGTCATTTGCTCCAAATAAGGCAGTGGTGTCACAGTCACACCATGTTGTCTTAAAGTTTGGACCTGCTACGAAGCAATTACAACTTTGATTTGAGAAATCGCAAAGCGAATTTGTGGACAGCAAAGGACAGACCTGAGTGAGCAGGCTCAATCTGCACATAGTAGAAGATTGAGCATGAGAAAAAGGATGCAAACAGGCGGAGAAAAGATTTGTGGGAGAGCCATCTACGATAGAAACAGTTGTGAGGAAGAGCAGAGCTTATTGGTTAGTAAGCAGGAGGTATTTGATTGCATAGTTTCGAGGGAAAGCGGTACAAAATACCGAAAATAAGCAATCTTGCTCTCTGTAAGCGCTCTAAAATTTAGAATAAATATTTTCAATATACACACGCCTAGTGGAACTGTATCAAAAAAATTAACCTTGGCAGCTTTGAGACCGTAACAAGTTTCCACCACATGCAAATCTAGACTAAAAATTCCAGCTGTTTAGAGTTGCTTTTGAAACATAATCATGAAACAATCAATTATCTGATGTGCAAAGACGGCAAAATGTGATGTTGTTGACTGTGTGTTTTGTGACTTTGTATTTTTGTGTTTTTATGATGTAAAGAACTTTGAAATGCCTTGTTGCTGAAAGGTGCAATACAAATAAAATTTGATTTCATTTGATGCTTTTGGGAGACTTCTGATGTCTTTTTTGCAAAATGTTGCCAGGCTTGGATGTTTTTCTTTGTGCATTAAAGTAGGTTTTGTGATCCACTGAGCCTTTTTGTAATTAGTATATTGTAAGTCATTTTTACAGGTACCAGCGGTCTTATTTCTGTTGTGAACTTGCTGACAGGTTTCAGAGGAACGTTCTTGACCTGACGCTGCCGTGGAGGTTTGCCAACCTTCCCAACAATGCCAAACTGGAAATGGTGACAAGTACAAGGAAACAAAGTGGAGCTGACAGCCAGGTTAGTTCACTTAAAAGAAAATATGTGTGAAAGAATAGGAAAATGGTGTTAAAATCTGGTCCTCACCAGAACCATTAAGACATCGCCAGCGGCAACATTGGAGGTGTCATTTATTGGTAAGTTTTCCTGTTTGCATTTACCTGTGAGGTTTTAGCTCCACAGGTAAGCTTTTTTAGACAATTTTCTGTACTCTAAAGCAATTCGGTTCAAATTAAAAAAATACTCTATAATCCCGGGAATGTTGTTGTAACTTATTAATTTAGATTCTTCAAAGAGTTATTTAAGATGGCTGTTGGTAGGAAAGATCTCCTGCAGCATCTGAACAAGCCTCAGAAATTAAAAAAATAATTCAGAAATTCACTGAAATTAATATGATAGGTATTTTTAAATCACTGATCCGTGATGATATGTTTTATATTGTTCAAAGCCATGTGTGTGAGTGCTCATTTATTGCGTGTGTCTAGATAATTTCTTTTGAATAAATCAGCAACTCGTCACAATTACGATGTTGTCAAAGTTGGTTCAAAAGCAATTTGTCGTCCAGAAAGAATTACATGAAGGCAAACGGGTGAAAAATTTTTTTTTGAGTGCAATTAGATCCTTTAATACATTTGAAGTATTTCAACATTGTCCATTACTATTAGTAATAGCAAGTATTAGATTATGACCTTTTTCTTCAATAACGGTGGCTTCATTGTCATGTTGATGCTGCATTCAGAGTTGTTAACAGATTATGTTTCCAAACCTCAAATACTAATCACATGGCTGGAATTTTTACCACATGTTTCAAAATTTGTGGCTGTAAAAAGTCTATTGGATGAAAAGATTTTAGTTTTAGTAATATTGGTGTTTATGTCTATAGTGTTTTGAAAGAATGTATTAGATAAATAGTTTTGCATGCAGTCGGTTGTAAGCTGCCTGATGAAGAAAGGGTACACCTGGATTTAACTAAGCAAACGGCCTGAACTGGAAAGTGATGCTGCATTTAAATATGTTGCAGCTGTTAACCAGTTAATTAACTAACTGGTGTAGTCAGTGGCTTCCTGTTGTTTGATTAACCATTGCTTGGATTTGAAAGAGTGAGAGAATCGATCTATCCGTCTGTCCGTTCGTCCATCTAAAGAAGTCAAGTTTACTTGTATGGCACATGTCAGCAACAAAGCTGGTCAAAGTGCTTTTACATGATAAAAATATAAAACAGTAACCAACTGTGAAACAATCAACAAACATTACATTGTGTCAAATGACATCATCATTGTCCATCATGTGTTGTTCTCTCTGTCTGACCGTCCATCCAACCATTCATCCATTTCACAATCTAGAACATCCGTCATCTATTTGTCCATAGTGAAATTCTGTGTTTATACTTCCAAAATATACAGAAAACCCTGGAAATCTGAGTCTGGAAAGTTAGAAGTTTGATTATGAGCATGTAGCTAGCTAGCATGTATTACTTGCTGATAAAAACATTTGTACTTTATCTCTTACATTAGTAGCTCACCTTGGTGTGTGAGTTTCATCGTCGGTTTTAGGTTTAGGTAAATTCATATTCTATGTTTGCTCTTGTCTCCCGAAAAAAACCCCAACAAAAAACAAAAACACACTTTGTTGCAGCTGAGCTTTACTTTCCTCTGATATCACAGCTGGATGATCTGATCCGTAAACACTTTGCTGTGTTTGATCTGCTGCTCCGTTCATCTGACGGATGGTTGATTTGTTGATCCCTCACAGATTTTTATATATGTTCACATGACCACTCACCACAGGCAGGCTGGCGTGTGTGTGTTTAGTGTTGACAGCTACGTCTTTCTTTTCATCTCTCCCGGTGAGCCGCCGTTTAGCGCTCCCCCTGTTCTGGACAACGGCACCATTGAGTAAACATAAACAATCCGTAGTATGACTCAGAGACTGAGAACATCAGCCTCACACAGTTGCCGGGTGTGTTACTCATTTTCACGCTGATGTAGGCCCACATGTGCGACCAAAACAAGTTGGATTATTAAAGAGTTTATTCCTCTGAAAAAATGGCTCCAGATCAAAGAGCCAATAACTTTTCCTTAGATTTCATCAATGTGAGATTCTTGAGGCCTAGAAATGTAGAACATTATTTTTAGTTTCTTTAATGCGAAAGAAAGACAAAGGAACAAACTTCAAAGTGCTTTATATTGCCCGTTTTACCCCAAAAGTAGTGTTCTGGTATTTTATTTGTTTTTTTCATTTTGGAGTTTGTTGTGGATGAACTGATGCTGGACATTTATGGTCACTAGTTACTTCTGCATTATGTTTGTTTTAGTTGGAACGCGTTTGCTCTCTGACGCAGCTTGTGTGTTCTTGTGGCTCGCTGCGCATCAGGTGCGGATCGCGCTCCAGATGGAGGACGGCTCTCGGGTCCAGGGTTCCTTCTCCTCCAGACAGAGCCTGTGGGAAGTGATCGCGCATTTCCCTCAGATCAGGTGTGTGCTGAACATACGTGCTGACGCAAGGAGATCGGGACGGAAACGAAAAGATTCCCTTCTTCAGTAACAATTTGTTGACAGATTTAGGGTTATGAACGCAGATGATGATGATGATGAACCTTTAAAATTACAGCAGTTATACAAGAATCAAAGAGAGCTTATTTAAAACTTGAACATATTTTGGTAATTAGATCAGAAATAACTATTTGAAAGGAATATTAAATGTTACATTGTAAAAGTTGATGAGGTAAAATTAATCACATTTATTTGCTTTCTTTTTTTAACATGTCCTAAATTATTGTATCAGTGCCCAGGAGAAGCCCAATAGATTTACTTTCACTAGTGGAGCATTACAGCTTAAAATGAATTCCTTACTTAAAACATATCTTAGGGCTGAAACAATTAATGTAATTAATCTTTAAATGGAGTATGCAATCTTAAACGAAGGCCATTTGCTGAAATAGCAACATACTCAGAGCAGTAAAACTATATAAAGAATATATATAAGATAAGAAAAAAACATTGTAAATATGCTCTACACAGAACTCCTCCAGTGGCATATTTTTTTCTTCACCTGGTTCAAAATCTGTAAAAATGTCAGATTAAGCACATTTTGCTATTCAATTGATAAAAAATGTAGTCATCAGATCAGACTTGCATTGTATTGATGCTGAGTCAAACAGAAAGGGCAGAGCTTTTCACATATTGTCGATAGAAGTTTTTTTTTTTGCAATGAAGTGCTTGTTTTCTTTTTTAAAAAATGAATTGAGTTATTTGTTTATTTACATTTTCTCATAGATTTCCAATATTGTATAAAATAATCTTACCATGAGGTTTTATTGTGAATAAAAAAAATCTATAGAATGTGCCAAATTTTTTACCAGGTTACTCAATTAATAGCCAAAAATAATCAATTAATGAATTAATTGTTAGCTGCAGCCTGAATGCATATTAATCTCATCATGAAGCTGTTAGAGAACTGATGCAACAAAAGGCAGCATTTAGTTCAACAATGAGTGTCGTCTTTTTTCTGATTCTAGGAAGTAGACAGTTTGTCCCAAATGTGCAAAAACATCGCTCATTGATATTATCATAAACACAAAAACCTAAAACACACTGTTTCAATGGTGCCATGATAGAAAAACTCTACAGCAACTGATGAAATTACAGTAACATGTCAGCTATAACAAAAAATATAGATGCTAAAATAGAAAAAAAAACAAACATTTTGAATAAATAAATGATGAAGAAGAGGGGAAAGGTTATGCTGTTGCACAAAATGAATATACTCCTTACGGGTTCTGCAGATTTCGGCTTGCCGTTGCATGAAAGATGAACATGGGCCAAACCAACATCCTCCGTCGAAGCCTTTTTCCCCACACATCATCACTCACCTTTCACACACTCTTGCAGCTGTTACCCAGTAGTTCCAGCTGTGCGGTGCCAGGTGCGCCCACAGTCAAACTGCCTTCATCTCAGGTCTAATAATTACATCACTGCGTGTCCTGATTCTCTGCCAGCAGAGTTATGCTTCTAAGAAATGTGTATTAGTTCCACATCGACGGGGGAAAACAAAAATGTAGCGAATGACGAGACACGGAAGGGTCTGCTTTGATTTTCAGGAATTTAGGGGAACAATAGTAAAATGTATAGTTGGTTTCTATACGACACTGTAAGCACATGGTTTACATAAGCGGCGTGCCACTACATACCGCGAGGTTTTATTGGTGCACCCCTCTTAAAAAGGGGAATAACAATAAAAAGATATACGTCTTGTTTTTTGTTGTCACAGTTAAAGTAAGCTATTACTATTTACCTTTGGTTTTAATCTCTGTTTTACTCTTACTTCCCTGGATCCTAACAGAGTGTCGGAGCTGACCGAGTCTGGAGCCACTCCTGCATGTGTCTACATGAGAGACGAGGTATGAAGCCTTCCTTTAACTCTCCCTTTCTCAAGAGATGAAAGTGAGCTTTATGGAAACACAGCTGCTTGTCCATGTGTGTGTAGGTGAGTGGGGAGGAAGCGTTAAAGAAAACCACTCTAAAGTCTCTGGGTCTTACAGGTGGAAGCGCCATTGTCAGGTAGGCCGAACACGTCAACCCTTATTATGCTAGAATATCGAAACATATGTTTTTGGTCATTGTTTTTATTTTAATTTATTTCCACTCTTTCTCAGAGCAAAAAACAACTAGCTGATCTCTAGCCTGAATCTGAACTAATGTCCAAATTTTTCTTAAGTTTACGCAACAAACCACAGATTGGGATTGTTGTTCCAGCCTCTGGTGTTTGCAAAAGAAATATTTTTTGGCCTTTAACTGCACTTTTTTTTTCTGTTGGAGTATTTCTAAGGTTCAATGTAAAAAAATAAACAAAAAAAAACAACTTACTCCTAAACACACTTGTGGTTGAAATTCATCCGATTTAAACACCAAAGAACATTTTTGTATTGGACATAAAAATAATGACTCACCAGTTAGAACTTAGTGGTTCATTTTTGTCATTAATAAACGCTTTGACCTTAAGTTTTACAGTCCAAGTAGATGAGCACTGAATATATTTTTTTCTAGCCTTTTTGCTGTGTGATTAGTTATTTTTATTAGAAGAAGAGTGTTGCTCCACTTTAAAACAGGGTTTTACTATTTTGAAATAAAAACAAAATCATTAATGGAGCTCCTTTTTTAGCGATTAGCGCATTTAGCAAAAACAACAATTTTCTGATGTACATATTCTAAAGTATATAGAGCCTTCACTAAACTTTACCAGAAGACCGTCAACTTTTGGACACACGTGTCAGCATGCTGTCATTTTAACACTTTCTGTTTTAGGTTTCTACACAAAAAGAATCAAGCAGCAGGAGAGGAAGATGAACCTGTTGCAGCACCAAGCACACCTGTTGCAATGGAAGCCACTCCCAGCGAATCGCCTCAGCCCGACTCTGCTCCGGCCGTTCCAGAGGCGTCAGCTGAAGTTGTGCCAACCAGTAAATCAAATCCACACGAGCCATTGGAAGCCCCAGCTGTGCCAGCTCCAAGCTCCATTACCGAAGACGTTCCTAAACCTCAGGATGTGGTTCGACCCAAAGTCCTGAGAGCAGTCGAGGATGGAGAGGAAGCCGGACCGTCAGGATTGAACTCTCACCCAACCTCCTCCGCTCCAGCAGCTCCTTTCATTCCTTTCTCTGGCGGCGGTCAGCGCCTCGGGGGTCTGGCCGGAGAGATCGGACACTCGCTGTCTTCATCCTCATCCTCGTCTCTGTCGGCTCTAACCACGACCGTGCAGTCGCCCAAAGCCAAGAAGGCCAAATCAAACCACAGCACTAAAGTGAGCCCCAGCAACACATCACATGCATTTTCTGTAACGTCTTATTTAATTAATACACATCGGAATAGAGGGGAACAGCTTTAAAAGCTGGCAGTCATGGAGCATCAGAAGATGTTGAAAAGATGTTAGAGCGAGTTTCACCTCCGCCCTGATCGACATTTTGTTTCTGAGGTAGAACGAGGAAATGCCACGGACAAGCCAGAAACAGAATCAGATTTAACAGTTTCAAAAAATCAAAAACACCACAATCATGGTGTTTCACATTCAGGTGTGACATACAATAACGGTGAGTATTGTGGTTTGTAGCGATAACAAAATTGATGCTCCGGTTTTGTTGCTTTTAATCAGAAGTTATTGAAATGTGACATTAAATAAATCTGTAAAGTGGATTTTTATTTGTGATTGAATTATAGGAAAGAGTGGAAGCAGATTTTCACAGAACTATACAAGTTTTCAGTAAAAGCTAAATAATTTTTCTGTTAAACTGGAAACATAGAGTTGATTACGTTTCCAGTACTTTGTCTGTAATATTTTTGAGGTGTCAAAAGTTATAAATAACGTAAAATTAATAAACTGTAGGTGGATCTTTGTATTTGATGTCAGGATGGTTAAAATCATCTTAAAATGATCTTCACTAGACTTTGTGACTTTACTGACGAGCTTAACTTTTGTCCTGTCAGTGTAAAGCAACTGTGAAACCGGCAGACCGGGATCTGGATAACACAGAGGAGTTTCTAGAGGTAAACATTTAATTTCTCTTTTTGAGTTATATTCTCTTTATTTACATAGAGTTTTCTCCTGCATCTTCTGGTTTATTACATTTTCAACGTCATTCAATTTATTAAACCTCCTTCCTCTGCCTTGTTTTGTGTACATAGTGTGTCTCTGCTCAAACCTTTTCCCATTTTATCATGTTCCAGCCACAAACTTTAATGCATCTTTTGGAGGTAGGTGATCACAAAGTAGCAAACAAATGTGAAATAATAAAAAAAAGAATTGGGTGTCTCTCTTTTTTATTTTACAAATAAATACATACAAGGTGTGTAATGCATTTGTAGTTAATACTTTTGAAGAGCAACTTTTTCATGCAGTTGCAGCATCAACTCTTGAGTTTTCTCTCGACCAGCTTTTTTTTCCTGTTGAATAGCTCAAGCTCAGTCAGATTGAATGGATAACATCTGCGAATTTTATTTCTTGTGACAAATTCTCTAATTCATTCAATGTCTGAATTTTGACTGAAAAAGAGGGCAGAGACAAAGTATAGCAACTGCATGATGTTACCGTCGTTTCAATGTGGATACGGTTCTCAGTGTGGGCCAAAAGATTCGCATTTGGTCACATTTCTCAACAGTGCCTTATTTTGTTGCCGTTCTTCCATAAAGACCAGATTTGTCGACGGTATGATTCATAGTTTTTCTCCCACTTGAGCCGCAGGTCGCTGCAGCTCCTCCAGAGTTACCACGGGCCTCCTTGCTGTTTCTCTGAATATTCCTCTCTCTGCTCATCCATGTCAGTTTAGGTGTCTCAGGATGTTTGCCGACGCTGTTTGTTCACTAAGGTCCCCTAGCGAACCTCTAAAATCTTCACAAAACAGCTGGACTCTTTACTCGCACAGCAGGCAAACGAGACCCAAATCTGCTTCTTTTTTTTTTTTTTTTTAACTTAAATACATTTAAATCCGTCTTTTTTACAACAATCTGAATGGCCCAATTCCAATCTTCTCACCCAAAAAAAATCTGTGTCACTTCCATATGTGGTACTAAACGGGATGTGTATCTGATTGTTTTCAAAGCGTCTGCGGCTTGAATGAACATGTCACATTGTATCCGGCTTTTACGTCACTGATGATGGGATGTAAATCGTTCACACACAAGTCTGATTGCAGTTGTGTTTAATAGGTCATAAGAACAACCACACACAAAAATGAGCACTAAGACCTGCTGTGTGAACTTAGACTAACATTAAACAATACATAAAGTTATATTTAGGGGTATCAGAGTAAAGTGGGATCGACTCAAATGCCTGCCATACTTCTGTAATTTTTACTTGCTAGAGAAAGATCTGAAAACAACGTCTACTTGTCTTCTCCACTGTGCACTTATGCGCCTCTTTGTGTTGGTTGAAGTTTCTGACTGTTTGTAGCAAAATGTGGGAAAGTTCAGTAGGTGTGAATACTCCTTCAGGGTCGCTGGTGTTACAGCGTCGTCACACATTGTCGCTTCTCTCTTTGACCAGCCAGTGGACAGGGAGCCTCTCATCTACCACATGGACTCTGCGTCCCGTCGGACCGAGGACCACTCCGATCTGCCCGACGAGTTCTTTGAAGTGACCGTGGACGACGTGCGTAAGCGCTTCGCCCAGCTGAAGAGCGAGAGGTGAGTGGAAGGAAACAAACAACACCAGCTGATTGTTTGTTTGCCAGTTTAAAAAAAAAAAACAACAAAAAAAACGCGTTGCCGCAGAAACCCATCTGAATCCGACTTCTGGTCCTGCACTCTTTGAAGCAGATAATTAAATCAGTTTTGCATGTGGTCCTGTGGTGTTTTGTCAATATGTAACTATTAATTGTTGAATACCACAGCAGTGATGCGAGGCCACAGGCAGGAAGAATGCTGGGCATCTCTGCGTGTGTTTAGAAGGTCTTTATTTTTTTTTTTCCATCCTGCCTAATATGAGTTTGAAGTTTTTATTTATTTATGAGCACTTCCTCAAAACAGATGGGACTGAGTTTACTCTGCCGTCTCTGGATGCGGCCGCAGCGGACCGCAGCTGTGGAGACGTTGTGTGTGTTTGCAAACACGGTTCCTTTTATAACGCACCCCACACACACTACAAAGGCCCTACGAACGCAGTGTACTGGCAGCAATTAGTAATTCTGTTCTGTGTAGCGCGGCCAGTCAACGGACCAAATACGATCAGGTTGAGACCTCGCCGAGCGCGACCTTTAATCTGCACCAACATGCTGCCTCGCTGCGACGCTGCTACCATGTCGATGACTGCAATTACCGAAGCCGGAGTTAAACCGACCACAGCAATTTGTCTCTGCCTCTGACATGCACAGCACGCATACACGGCCACACACACGCTCGTCTATTTCTCCGCAGTTTGCTTCGTATCTGAACCCGTGTGTTTGTCTCTGTTCCCTGTTTCTCTAGGAAGTTATTAGAGGAGGCTCCGCTCCTCACTAAGGCTTTGAGAGAAGCTCAGATTAAGGAGAAGATGGAGCGGTATCCCAAAGTGAGCAACGTCCAAACATTCCTCTGGTCTACATGGCTTTGCAAAAGTATTCAAACCCTTGAACTGTTTCTCCTTGCAACAACAAACTAACATCTGTTTTATTTGGATGTTTTGTAACATACCGACATGGAGTATTGTGTGAAGTGAAAGGAAAATCAGACAGGATTTTTAAGCTTTCTTACCACTACAAATCTAATAGACTGACAAATTTGTTCATTCCCCTTTACGCTGGGCGTTTTCACGCCTGATAGTCCAGTAGACTCGGTTTGATTGGGGACCAAAATTGCAACATTTGTTACATTTTCAGCTGGTGTGGTTCGCTTTCACGCCGTCAAACGACTAAAACCCCTTGAGCAAGCTGTGGTGGCGCTGCAGCAAGAACTACTGAAGTAAACAACACAAAAACCTCTGAAGAAAACAAGAACTTCCCTCACAAAATTCAAACAAAAATAAAGTAGGGTCAGATGTTAGCAGTTGTGGGATTTCTCTTCTGTGTTTCTAAGCCATTTCTCCTGCTAACACTAGACTCTAGTTTTGTTTTTACTTGTATTTACCCAGGATGCCCTGCGCTACAGTCCACTTTCTTCTTTTGGAGTGGTCTCGGTCTGTTTGGCATTCAAAATCTCACCAGAGTTCACTTCAGCTGAACCAAGACCTGCATTTTTAAGTGGACCAGAGTTCGCTTTAATCAGCTGATCAGCCAAGAGGACGATGGTAACTCCTGAGAAACCGCAGAGATAAATAAATCTGGCCTTTATGGAAGAGTGAAAAAGCCGTTGTAGAAAGAAAGTTCGGTCCTTTTTAAAGTTCGTAAGGAGCACAGCAAACATGTTGAAGAAGGAAGATCCAAACTAAAACTATAAAACATTATCTAGAGTAAAACTAACACTCCTGTTGTAAAGAGGCTCTGCAGACACAGCTTGAGGATTCTACTTCAAAGTTCAACCTGTATTAAAACCGAATCATGAAGAGATCTTTCGAAACAGTCTCTTTCAAAGGACCATATTTGGCTTTCCCCAAAGTATTTGTCTTCCTTTCATCAGTTTCTTCCATATACACACTTTCCATAGAGTGTATATAGAAATATTCTCTTACACATCCAGAGGCCTCTGTACGATCAGACACTACACCACCTTTTTAAAGAAAGGGGAAACAATTCATTCTGTAGAGATGCACCCCACCAAAAATTGCTCTTTAATTGAAGCAAAAGGTTCCACTAAGTTTTGGCTCATGGATTCTGAATACCGACGTGAGCTACACTTTTTCTTGTAAAAACCATTTCATTCAACCTCACCATTACACACTGTCCAGTGTTGGTCAAACGCATAAAATCTCCTCGAAACACACTAAATTTTGATTGTAACCTGGCAAAACATCAAAGTTTCAAGTGGCATAAATACTTCTACAATGTAAATCATGTGTTCTTAAAATTCAGAATATGTATATCCTGTGCGTCTCCAGGTGGTCCTGAGGATCCAGTTTCCAGACAGACATGTTCTCCAGGGCTTCTTCAGGCCCCTTGAGACAGGTGTGTGTGTTTGTGTTGGTTCACATTGCTCATTTCACCTGGCTAGCCACAGGTATGGCTGCAATGTGAAGCTTTACTCGTGGCTCTGTAAACACATTCACGACTGCAGCCGCAGCAGAGTGATATAGACGGAAAGAATGAGACAAGTCTGTAATTCCAGGGATTATGAGCAACAGCCATCTGACAGCCAGCATAGGAAAAAAACAAGCTGAAGGAAAATTCCTTCTGAAACATCAATTACAGTCCACAAACTGAGTGATGGAGGTATAGCTTGTTTTTTTGTTGTTGTTTTTTTTTCATGTTGCTTTTTGTCCAGTCGGTGCAGTGAGACACTTCTTGAGAAGCCACTTGGAGGATCCTCAGATCAGTTTCTACTTATGTAAGTGGCATTTAATCTCCTTTAATTATTCCCACTACTTCCATGTATCCAAATTCACCCTTTAAGACATTAATCCACCTTTCTGCTATTGTGCAAACCTTTAAAATCACCTTTGAGTATTAATGAATGACACCCTATTTCTATTCAAGTCAGTTTATTTATGTAAAAAAGAACAACAAATATCATCGGCCAAAATTATTTGCTTGATGGTCGGGTTGGGCCAATATAAAGTTTTCTTCATCTTCTTATGGTAGTCTACATAGCGGAGTTGGCGCAGCTCTACTCCCCTCTATTTCCATCAATGACACATCCCCAAATATTTGCACCTGACTCACCTTGCGGTCACAACAAATAACAAAATGGAGCTGGAAGATGTTAAACAAAAGCTAAAAACAAGAGACGTTATACTACTTACTCAAATTCCGGTTAAAAAATAAAAGAAGTAAAATCTTAATTAAAACAATATGATGGGCTTCGTTCGGGCTGGGGCCTATAATTAATGGTAATTAGTCGATTAGGGTTAAAAAAATTTTAAGTCCGATCTAGACTCTAGTTAACAGCATGGATACATTCCAAATAATACATAGTTTTAATGCAATGCAGCTAATATTTTTTTCCGCTGCTCAGTTATCTATCTACGGAAACCCGTAGATAGATAACTTTGTTTGTTTTAAATATTTTTCTTTCTATTGTCTTGTTGTATTTAAAGCAGTTTAGTGATTAAAGTGTCATATTCTAAGGTTTGTGTTAAAGCAGAGCAGTGTAGCTCTTGGTAACAACGTGTCTCTCAGGCCAACAGTGGTGATTTCAGGATTCTGATTCTGCTTAAAACCACAACGAGTCTGAGGAAATATGCAAGCTCATTGTTTCAGTTTTCAACCCATAATTTTCTCAGCAGTCTAATCTTATCTACGACTTGTCTGCAAAACATTTTAGTACGTTCAGTCTTAGCTACATTCAGAAGCTCTGCATCCAGAGCCTCTATGGGTGTTGGAACAAGGGAGAGGAAATTAAAGAAATGCCATTCACAACAAAAGTTGTCCATCTCTGAATTAAGTCTTTGTGGGTGGGACATTTTGATTAAATCTGAGTCTTGACGTATTATACTTAATGCTGTAAATCTTTTGATATATTTGTTATTTTGTTGAAAGCAAGTTATTCGTCTTTCTTATGAGTGGTTACAAAAGTTCAGAGTGTCAACAGCTGCGTTCGTTTGATATACAGCGTCTTGCAAAAGTATTTGTACTCCTTTAGGTTTTCCACATTTTGACACATTACAACCTCATACTTCAGTGTTTGTTATTCAGATCGCATGTGACACAGAAGAAGAAAAATAATCTATGCTTTTCAGGTTTTTACTTTTAGTACAAATCTGCCAGCCTTGGTATTCTGTGTTTTCAGCCCCACAGAGTCAAAACTTTGTTTAAAAAAAGAAACTTTCACTACAACTTCAAATATTTTGGGTTATTTTTGTATGAGATTTGCACATTTAAACACTGAATGTTACCAATTCAAATTTAGAAAACCACAAAGATGTTCCCTGTTTACTAACTAGGTGATTTCTGAAGAGAACTATCACTTTAAAGGGGGCTGAATAATGAACAAATATCACATTTCTTCGGTATTACTTTGTGAAACAATTTAAAACCATTTATTGTTTTTCTTCCTCTTCACAGTTACACACCACTTTGTGTTGGTTACATAAAAATGCATTGAAATTAGTGATTAGAATGTAACAAAGTGTGAATAAGTTTAAGGAGTGAGAACTCGTGCAGGTCACTGTAAGAACGAATGCGCCAGGGATTCGTGCTTTATGTTTAAATAACTGCTGATTTGATCATGAATCCAGTTATCAGTTTGTGATTTCCACCTCTCTCCTTTTCAGTCATCACCCCTCCAAAAACTATTCTGAAAGACCCTTCAGCTACTCTGGTGGAGGTAAGGTCCTTCACCTTCACTCTGACGTTGTTAAGAGGACTGATTTACCTCAAAGTTAAACTCCAACAAAACAACAAATAAAACTTTTTTTTTTCTCCCCCCTCTCTCTCTTAGCACACACTATAAAATGTTTCGGCTGGCTCTTCAAAGCTCCTCTGCATTCTTGCCCCCTCCGTCCCTTTTTTTCACTTCCACTCATACTTGCCCCACCACCACCACCCCACCCTTCTCTCCACTGTCCTTGACCCCAGCTGGGCTTGATTTTTCCCAGACTGGCACATGGGGTTAATACAGGCCTCGCTTTGATCTTACACACACACACACATACATGGAGCAGTAGGCAGCCAGGATGCTTTGTTGCCTTTGAGCTTAGAGGGAACGGTGTCAGAGTTATAAAGTGGTTACCTCACTTCCCATACCTTCAGTTCCTTCTCTTGATTTTAAATATATTAGTTGGAATATTTGACACTTGAAAAAGCGGCAAATCAAAAGGGCGGGGCGGAAGTTGTTTGAAGTTTATCTTGTTGTGATGATGATGAAGATTCAGCCCTCAGTGGGGCTGGTACGAACGATAACAATCCTTCAGGAAAAAAACTAAAACCTTAAAAGCCCACTTTGAAATGTCTTTGTTGAGGCTCTCCCGTGTCGGGATCTGTCTCAGTCAAATCAGACGTTGCGATGTTCGGCAACCGTCTTTGTTCCTCGTCTCCCGAGCCGTTACCCACAACTCATCCCCCTGACCCCCCGCCTTCCTGCACCCCAACTTCAACGGTTTCTCTCCGTTTAGCCTCCAGCACCCAGACGGTCCCTCTCTCTCTCTTTCTTTCTCGCTCTTCTTCTCTCTCTCTCTGGCCTTCACCCACATGTCTCTATCCATTAGGGACTTAAAAGCGTTAAAGTGCGCAAAAACAAAATCTTTAATCTCCACGCACACTCAGGCATGTACCGTCTGTCTCCGTTTCTGAGTCTATACATCAATCTTTGACTCGCAGAAGGAATCTTTAATCTTTCTCTGTCATGTCACACAGACGTCCGTGCACATGTCATAAGTATTTTTGCTACACACACACACGCGCACACCCCAACGTGCACTTTAATCACTTTGTGTCATGTCAGGAAAGGAATGTTTCCCCAACTCAGAGGCCCTTTGATAGCAGGCGTCCCTCTCCCTCACCCGTCTGCCCCTCGCTCTTCCATCAGGATCCGTTCCGCCTCCTCCTCTGTCGCCCTGTGTTTTTTACTCAATCCCCCTCTGTCCGGTCCTCTCACACACCCACGGGTCTCCTCTCGTTGGCCCGTCTCTTCCGGAGCACGACTTTGTAGGGAATGGGATCGCAGGAATGCTCGTTGTTCTGCTGTAACACATTGTTTACTTCTCACAGGGCTCTGATGACAGCAATTAGGCCAGTATGTCCCATTTTAGCAACTAGCCGCACAAAAGACGGAGCGAGGACAGTGCGTGTGTAAACCCATGTGACCCCGGCAGCCACCTGCCCCGTGGCACTGCAGAGTAGCTCATTTAACTCTTACAGGGCTTTTGCTGTCCAATTATTAATCTGTTAATCCTAAAAATAATCACCAGATCAGCCCTACACTATATTGATGCAAAGTCCAATCAAAAAGAGACGATTCTTTTTTTATTCAAATGTTGATGTTATAAGTATTTTTGCTACAAATGATCAAGTGTTCACTAAAGGAACGTTGAACTATCGTGTCTGTTTTGGTTGCATTTACCCAGAATGCCCTGTGCTATAGTCCACTTCCTGCTTTTGGAGCGGTCTCCGGTCCGCTTGCATCCATATACAAGCGCATTTGAACCACACTAGAATTCACTAAATAATGAGATGAATTAAAATGTAAAATGTACATTGAGGCATACTAATCATGGAAACCTCAGGTTTTCTGCAGTGCTGGGTCTGCCGTCTCTTCCTCTCTCCATATATTCTCTGTAGGTTCAGGCCTGTTTCCAGGTCAGCCAGTCAGAGATGCCATGGTTATGAAGCAATTTAGCAAAATATTGTTTAAAATAGCCATTTTGTTTGCTTTCTTGCATTTTCAAGTGTTTATAGCTAAGACGCAAACTAAAAAAATCAATAAATCACTCATTTTGTAGTTCTTGATGTTCTGGAGGAGTGAATTATGACTGACTTTGTTTCAGTATACTTGTTTTTACATCAGGGTTATTGAAATGTTTCAGCCAGTTATGTGGTTTCGATGTTTCTGCTTCATTGTGATCTATAATTAAGACGATAGATAACCTTTTTGTCCTAATTTTATCCAGTTTTTTTTATATATATAATTCCAACAAAAACAGCAGTTCTCTCCTCCACAACAACCATTTTGTGTGTTTCTCGTGTGAAGAAGACATTTTCTTAAACTGTTTTTCATTTCTGTCCTATTAGAGTGACAGACGGGTTCCCCGCCTGCCGACCCGTCTGTGTTTTTCACCTCAAAATTACACGGTTGATAATATATCTTCCTGCCACTGGTCCATTATAGCCATTAGGACCATCTATGGTGGAGGAATGTGAAGCTTCAGGGGTGAAAGTGTTTTCTCTAACCATTTGATTGGTGCTCATTTTGTGGTCCGCTTCAAAGAACAGTGGTTGCTGGTTCATATCCCCCCCCAAGCCATAACTCATCCCAGGAAACGAGCTTAATTTCTGCCTCCGATTTGCCAGGAACGTTTGGTTTGCTTGTAGCGGGAGGCAGCAGCAGTTCGGTCTGTTTGTAGAAATTGACGAGAATGCCAAACATTTTGAAAGCTTCTGTTTACTCGCTCGCTCTCTGCGTCTGTCTTCAGGCCGACTTGTTTCCTGGTGCTGTGGTGTACTTCGGCTCTGACGTCAAAGCAGGTTTTTTTTTTTCCTTTTACTCAAATTTTATGCCAGCTTCAAATAAATACTTGTGTTTTTGCAGAGGACTTTAATACAACCCAGTTTTCCTCCACAGAGTTTTACATAAAGAGAGATCTGCTTGAGACGTCTGTTTCAGCCCTGAAAGCCAATGAGTCCATTGCGAGGTATGTGGAATCTCTTTGAGGTTTTGGTTATATGACAGGTGCCCCTATTCGCCCTCATTTCCTTCACACACACAGACACACACACACACCATGCCCCAGTACTTCTAAAGATAGAACCTTACAAGTGACCCTCAGCTGCTGGAACAATGTTGGCACTTAACCTCGTCTTAGCTGCCCAGCCTGGACAGAGTACATCCTTAATAAGTATGAATTTATTGATGCATGAATCTAAGACTTTTAAGGCCTTAAAATGTCTTAGATTCATTGGAAAATATGTCTTAATTACATTAATCGCTGGTCTTAAATTTTGTTGTGTTTAAGTACAAATATTCTACTTCGTGGATCTTCATTATGTTCTTTAACTTGATACAGTTGAGGCTAACTAGCTAACTAGCTGCTAATAAACCTTTGCTAGCTAGCTAGCTTGTTTTGCATCTTTCATTGATAAGGACAGCCTTCATCTTCGCCACTGGCTCACCTCTGTTGCCAACCTACTTTTTTTGTACATCCTGCACAAAAAAGCTTGGTACCACTATTATATAAAATATCCAATTTTCCGTTGCGATACAAGTCTTAAATTTCATTCATAACGGTCTTAAAAAGCAGAAACCCTAAAGAAAAATAATCCAGCTCTGATCAGACACAAACATGCCTCAGTCAACACTTCCCCTCAGATGTTTTTTTTGCCTCTCGTTTCCTTACTGTAGCTGCCTGCTCCGGTCCCCAGAGACCACATCCGGCTCAGAACCTGTCGAGGAGCCGCCACCGCCCACAGAAGCAATGGACACTGACCCAAAGTCGGTGCAGGAAGAGCCAGAAGCGTCTACACAAACACATGATGCTAAGCCGGCCAGAGCTGACCCAGGCAAGGTGCCCAAGTGGTTCAAACTGCCAGGTGAGGAGAGGATGTACAGCCACTGGAGCAAACAGTGTGCATGCACTACATGCAACACATATGGGTGCTATGCTTAAGGGGGCGCCAAAATGGTGGCTCAAAAATTATTTCTAGTTGGCATTTTCTGTATTTAACAACTTTGTACATGATGTAATCAACAACAGAGTTATTATTTTTAGACATCCCTCTGCTCCTTCAATCCCCCTCCTCCCCACATGCTGAGTTATTCTCGAGGTTTGCGTTGAGCGTGCAAGCCAATCAGGCGCTGCGGCTTTTATACTTGACACATGGTGGCCAGGTCTCTGATTTTTTTTTTTTCCCGATTTCGGCGTGCAATTCTTTTTCCATTTGAATCGTGTTGTCACCTGAGCTAAAGATGGAGAGGCGGAAAAAAATAAGCTCTCAGGACACAAAACATAAAAACAGTTGAAAGTGATTGAAAGACAGCGGGTAAGTTATGTCAGTGCATCAAGAGGACGCTTGTAAATGTCCAGGTTAGCTTAACTAGTAAAATGACAGGTCGTTGTCATTGTGTGCTGCTTTTATAACCTAATGGATTAGAGCAAGAAAAATTAAGGAACTTGTTTGTGGTTATTTTTGTTGTGCAGA
Source organism: Girardinus metallicus (assembly GCA_903067095.1). Classification (NCBI taxonomy): domain Eukaryota; kingdom Metazoa; phylum Chordata; class Actinopteri; order Cyprinodontiformes; family Poeciliidae; genus Girardinus; species Girardinus metallicus. The sequence continues at coordinate 16,418 of CAEGAE010014734.1, read as the reverse complement.
CATTCGTCATTTGTTGAGTGAAATGCTGAATCCTGAAACCGATAAATTATTGAACTTGGCCGTGATAAACTTGAGTTTAAATATCGTCACTCAGCCTGACATGTGAGCGGTGGTGTGATGTATTTAGGTCTGATCAGAAGCAGCTGTTCATCCACACGGATATCAGTTAAAATTATGTTTCTTATGTGGTTTGACTGTTGCATTTTAAACCTACTTAACATAAAGTTCATGTCATTCAGCTGAGAGGATGGAGAGGAAGAAGAGAAGAAGAAGAGAGAAAGAATCCCAGACAGGGGAAGGCAACAGGTTGGTCTGATGTTAGGGAGAAGAGAAGGAACAGCCACTTAGTCTCAAGTGATTGTACATTTTTTATTTTTTTTTAAGTGTATTAGAAAGAGCTGTAATTTGTTTAAAACTAATAAAGTTTGTTTAACCATATGACTTGTAAATTCTGGTACAAACTTGATAACGTGCACACACGCCTGATCTACAATCGACGCACAAATCGCCACAAAATAAGGAGAATCGCAGTCGCTCTAAATTCAGCTTGTCTGCTTTTATGAATATGCAAAACACATGCTGATCACCAGGAAGCGAAGAATGCTGGGAGGAAGATATTCCAGTACTTTACTTCCCCCTAGTATGATTTACTAAACCTGAATCAGATTCCTAGGTGCTGTTATTGTGTCTATATTAACAAATTTGAAAAGTAAGTGTAAACACTGAGATGTCTGAGGTCACCGTGTCGAGCAAGAGGCATAGATACAATGACAGCAGACTTTGCTTGTTTTATATTTAAAAAGCTTAATATGAAATACAAATAGGTTAGAAATATATTCAGCAACGATGTTTATGAGCTGGAAATAATTCCAGCGCACCGTCGCTTTCTGCAACACGCCGTTGTGTTTTGATGCTCTGCAGGGGCTCGTCTCTGAAGCCCAGGAAAGTTTCTTTACCGGCTCGTATGAAGCACATTCATCTTATGACAAATTATTATGGCCTTACCGTGGTTTGCAATGTTCGGGCTAAATAAGCAATATGTCTTATTTTCAAATTGTCACATAAAGATCAGCGGTAAGATGACGGTGAGTGTGGAGTAGTTTTGAGCTTTACTTTGATCGTTAAATGTTTTCACTGTTGTGTTTTATCTCATTAAATGAAACGTATTATAACTTTACATGCAGCATAATCACTTTCTACTTCATTTTTCTTTTATACCCGCTCTGCTCACTGACACTCCATGACGACAAAATCCTCATTGGCATAGGGCCGCCTGCACCGCTGTCGCTCCTGTAATCAATTGTGTTCAACGCGGCCTCTTACTGCGCTTCCTGTTTTATTCTTCGCACAGTTTGCCGCTCATTTTGAATCTTTGTAGATCAGGCCTTCAGTGTTTAAAATGTTCCATTGCTGCTGAATTGAGCGTACAAACTTCCATAAAAAGGAGTGAAAACACCATTAGACACTAAACATGGAAATAAAAGCCCACTGAGATCAATTACGTCCTTTTTTCTTGTTGTTGTGAAAGAACTTTTTATCACTGCAGTTTTGCGTCATTAAGCTCCTAACAAACTGAGAACAGCGAACCACATTCAACAGATTGCTGCTTTTAAAGAACAGAATGGCTGGTGACTCACATAATCGGGATGGATGTTCGGACCAAGCAGTTGGTTCAGAACGGTCGTCCACATCCCGTCCTGAATGCCACCACACACACGGAGTGTCCAGCCAGAGAGCCTCCGCTGCAGCCGCTTCTCTGATGCTGTGTAGTAGGGTTTCTGCTGGTCACCATATTGGTGTTTTCCTTCAGGGTACTCGCTCCACTTGCAGCCCCTCCCCCGTGTTGTTTGTGTTTTTGTGAGTTTTATTTCTGGCTGATCTCTGTGTGTGTCCTCTCTGAACCCAGCTGTGGCTGTTTTCTCTTTCATGAAGAAAGTTAAAAGAAAAAGACAGATGGGAGGATTATAGATTCCATGTGTGGACCGGTGCACAGAAACACACTCGCTCGAGACTCTGCTTGGTGTGTGTGGCGCACTGTTTGTCCATTTTTGAGGGGATCAGCAGTGACGCGTCAGGAGAGCTCCGACGCATCCAGGAGGAACGAATCCTCAACTCGTTTTATGTTCACACGGTTTTATTCGTGGCTTTTCTCTTGTCCTTCACCTCCATGACGAGCGTTTGTCTAGTGCGGAGTTCCACGGAGCTCCTGCACTTCCCACAAATGTCTGGAAATTAACAGTTTTCCAGCTTTGGATTGGTATCCATCTGTCTAGCCATCCATTTATCAGTTTAGCTATCATCCTTTCTTTCTTTCTTTTTTTCTCGGTTCCTTTCTCCCATTTTTTCACAGTTGGACATTTTTGCGGGCTGCACATTTAACGTCTGGCCACTCTATAAATATCTTGAAATATGTTTATAAAATTGGACTAAACAGGACTGAAAACGTTAAATTTCAATCTTATAATCTGTAGCAGGGGTGTCAAACTCCAGTCCTCAAGGGCCGCTGTCCTGCAGTTTTTAGATGCGCCACAGGTATGAAACACTGGAATGAAATGGATTAATTGCCTCCTCCTTGTGTAGAGGTCTGCTAATGACCTAATTATTCTATTCAGGTGTGGCGCAGCAGAGGCACATCTAAAAGTTGCAGGCTGTGGGCCTCCAGGACTGGAGTTTGACACCTGTGATCTATAGAGTTTGTATGTATAAATGTATGGGAGCCCTGATTATACAATATTTTGTAAGTCAGTTTATTTTCAGAAGCATTTCATTGGCTTTTCTTACCAATTTATTTCATTCCTAACCAGCTGCTTTTCCATTACAAATGTGTGTAAAACTTTGTTGATAGTGTCAAAAAAAACAAAATTTTGCAATTGCGGTGTTTCCATTAAAAAAGAAGCTCAATGCATATCGCCTGTAAGTGGAGGACTTGAAGAAAATGATACGTAGCTGTACAAACATCCAGACAGGTACTGGGTGAAGTTATGGAGATGTTTCTAGGTGGATCGGGTTATAAAATCAAATCCCAAGCTTTAAAGATCTCACGGAGCAATGTTCAATCCACCATCAGACATTAGGAAGTCATGGCCTTAAAATCAATCTGAATACAAAAATGAACGCCACAATTTTCAGATTACTAAAAAGAAAAAAGCATGCATATCCTTCCTCCCGACTATTAAACACTTCTTTGTGTTGCTGTCTCATAAAATCCCCCAGAACCAGAATGTACATTGAACAATGTGAAAAAAGCTCCAGCAGTTTGAACAGATTCCAGAGTATTTAAACGCTTATTATTTCTAAGCTTCCTGTGGTGCAGTTAACTGTTTCCTGTTTGTTACACAGGTAAGAAATGAGGCGTGTGCTGCTCGTTGAAGGAGTCTGAGTCGCATCCAGACCTCTGCTGTGCTTCCACTGAGGTCCTGATCCACCAGAACCAGAAGCTGCTGCCTTTACAGATAGAGATGAATCGTTGAACTGATGAATTTGAAGGCGATTGCTGTGTTTCATTCCAGTTTGTTCCTGGGATAAAGAGAGAGACGTGTCGGGAATGGGCAGATGATTGAATAAAGAGTCTTGTACTAACAGGGTTAGCTCTTGTTTGTCTTTTATTCTCCAGCTCTTTAATTTCACACTATAAATATTTCTGTCTTCTTCATCCTAGAAGTTTCCAAGTTTAAGAAGAAACAATTCTGCTAGTTTTTGGGAACTAACATGTACTTTATCAGGTTAAATAATTAAACATCAACTGACAGAGGCGTTACTCTCTCTGTGATTTTACAATCATTAGTTTTTAGGTGACATTAGCAGATTGAACACAAAATAATGACATTTTTAATAGTGCAATAATTTATTCTGAGTGAATATTTGGTGTTATATTTTAGCACTAAGGGAGTTCCTTGCATGTCTGACTGAGCTGATGGATTAGACTGAGGCTGGCAGACCGTGCGACACCAGCAGGGGGAGACAAAGACCTGAAAATAGAAACAAAAATCTGTTTTTATTCACTCAAATTACATCATCAAACCAAACGACTTGATTTAGTTTAAGTAGGGAGTTTGCTTAAAGTGAGGCTGACATAACATCACCTGTTTTCTCCACTTTGAGATAAAATTAGAAAATTGGATCTCAATCCCGTTTGCTGCACTTCTTAAATCACAACAGTTGCTAACGATTTACCTTTTGGATCTTAATGTAAAAGCATGTTAAACTTTAAGTATTTCTTCAAATACTATTCATTGACCCAGTCTCAAGTTGCAGAACTCCAGTGTCCAGTGCAACCTTTCAGAGCGTTTGACGATTTCACTGATGAATCCAGTGTGAATCCGTCTTTTAAGACGAGGAGAACCGAACGGCTTCAATAAAACACAGAATCACAACTGTACTCTGCACGTGTGAAAGTTTTCATCCATCCATCTCATAGTCCAAATCATTCAGACTTTTCTCTTCCTCTGTTCATGCCGTCAGTTGGTGTATTGAGGCATTTCTTATCACAAACTGTTCAGATCAGAGTCTTAAGTATCTCAGACTTTTTTTTCTTATACTGTAAACGTATTTACAGTTGTGTAAAGCTTTAGTCTATGTGCTAAATGAATAAAAACCGAGCTATCCGAAACCTTTCAGCTCTAATAAAGATAAACGGATCGGTTTCTGGTTTTCTTTTGGTTCTGCGCTGCAGGTTCATTTGTCGAGGAAGGACTTTAAAATACAACAGAAAATGAAAGAGTCACAAGTTTTTGCATAAAATCAGAAACCCCCAAAGTAAATGAGCCTGTTTCTGTGACACAAAGTCCTCTCACCGATTCTAAGTTGGATTAAGGCTTGGACTTTGACTAGACCATTTTCGCGCTTTAATATGCAACAACTGTGATGTCAACAGCTTTCTTATTGCCATTCCTCCATATGAGACACATTTCTGGATTGTAAGACTAAATGTTGTCTTGTGGACGGCATCTCCCACCTGAGCTTTGGATCTATGCAGCTCCTCCAGACTAACCATCAGCCTCGTACCAGTTTTCTTTCATTCCTGCCGGCCTGTTCAGATGAACCTCACGTCTTGGTAGGTTTGCATATATTTCATACTCTTTCCATTTTCACATGATAGATTGAACAGTGAATATTCTCCATCAGGTCAGTCGCTCTTTGTTTTAGTCCGTAACAGAGAATCTCAATAACATTTTTTGAAATTTGTAACCTAATAAAAATCTGCAGACTTATCAAGCCGTTGTAAATTATTACATCCTGATCTTTGTATTTTAAAGTGACAATATTCCCCTTCTTGTGGTCAGCTAGAAATCCAGAGGGTCTGCAATGTGTCTGCATTCCTCCAACTCCACACCCAGCTTGGTGGACCCTTCACCTCTTCACGTGGTGACGGCCCAGCCCCAAATAACTTTCATTCTGCTCCCACTGACCAGCAGCGACCCCTCCTCACCACACTGGGAGGAGAAAGTGTGTGAGGCAGAGTGTGTCTCGGGGAAAGTAAGAGGATGAGAGCGTGGATTTTGGTCCTGGAAGGTTCACCTGGAGTGGATTGTGGAGTTTTTCTACGCTGAGCGTTGGGTCTGGACCCGGCGCTGATGCTGAGGAGCTGTAGAAGTCGTTTTGTTGGAGAACTTTGAGCGTTTTGCCTCATGTGATCGAGGGGGATCGGTCAGCGGAGAGGTGAGTGTCCCACTGTTCTAACAGAAGGTCTCTGAATGTGTTTCCCCTTGTGTCTGTCTCGGCATGCTGTGATTCATCAACGCAAAAATAAATCTCAGCGTGGCTGAAATAGCTGAGACCAGAATGAAGTCGTTCAAAACACTTTCCTCCTCTTATCGTGACACATATCCCAACCTTTGTAGTGGCAGGTTTTAATCCGGTCACTGCATTTTGTTTTCATGGGCGAAGCGTTTACATCGATCAGGTCCAGTGGCATGAAGTCCAGCTGCCCAAGCAGGATTTTCCTAACTTCTTCTTCTGCTTACCAACCCAGAACAGGAACCTTTAGTTTATATAATTCACTCATCCCAGAACAGGAATCAAACTTATAGTTAGAGCAAAAAGATCCAGAGGTTTTCACTCAATCCAGAGCAGGAATTAGAAAAAACTTAGAAACCAGAGAAACTCTTGTTAGTTTATCTAGAGAAACATTATCAACATTATCAGAACAGGAATCCAGGGAAAGCCCTACTAGTTTATGAGTCACGGACTCCTCATCCTTAAACACGGGGTTATACTTTTTAGTTTTCTTCTTTTGCTCTTTCCTTTGGTTTGTTGTTTTGTTGTGTTTCCTTCTAATTCATGTAAAGCGCTTTGAACTGCTTTACTGCTGAAACTTTGCTATGTAAAAAAAATTACCTTACCTTCCTTTTTACTAATTTTCTTTAGCTAAAGCTGTAAGGTGCAGAGAAATTATAGAGCATCTAAATTATACCATTGTACAAATGTCTCAGTCTGGAGGAGGATGCATAAAAATTCCCATCATAACGTACCAGGACACAGAGGAAAAATTAGAGTAGATAGAAAAAAATCTTCAAAATGAATGAAAACAGAAACTAATGCAAAAAGGAAACTGAGGAGTTTCCAACCACAACTCACCATGTTCTGCATGAGACAACAGACTCCAAGGATCCTGACAGTCTCACCAAAGTAGACTGAATGCTAAATTTAAATCAGCGTCTCTCAGCAAAGTTTTAGTTTAAGGTTGTGCAGATTTATCCATTCTTCTTATTGTAGCTTTTTCTGTTTTATTCCATCTATTAACACATTTTTTTCAGTTAACTTTTACAGGATTTATGTAAAATTACAAATTCATTTTGAAATATTTTATCATGATCTACAAATCTGGTGTTTGGTTGACTTTTCTACATTAATTTATCTAGATTTTAGATCCATTGTGTTTTGCTCCCAAGAACAAAAGTATTTTTTTAAATATGAATTTGTTAAACAACTTGACATTTGAGTCATTGAAAAATAAAATGGCTCCAAACTCAAGGGTTGAGTCAAGACAGAAGTTACTGATCTATTTTATATCGGATCCTTAGGCAATTTGTTCCCATTTCTTTCACTGGATCAATAGAAAGCACCACATATGACAGTTTGACAATGCAGCCGCAGACCTGGCATAGCGTTCAGTTTTGATAATGCCAGAATGGATGCAGGTTTGAAAAACTGTGTGCAGCAGATGTTCCTGAAAGTCATTCAGAAATGGGAGAGACTCCAGCAAAGACCTGAGATATTCATCATTCTTCTGCTGATCACCGACTGCGTTTTTAGTTTCCAGCTAAAAACTGACTGGGAATCATTTTGGTGAAGCTAAATAGTTATTTTCATATCTGGTTGAGTGTCATGTTTCACTTAAGCAAAGTCACAATAACTGGCTGTGCATCTAAAAGACTAGACTCAACAGTGGTTCAACTTTTACATCACCTTTTTTAAACTCGCATGACTTCTACATTACATTTTTTTGAAGTCAGCGCTTTATAAAACTAGGAGTCGCACACTGGATAGAAAATGAGGCAACATACAAGCAGTTAAGATAGAAATGTGAGAAAACCCCTACAAGTCTTAATATGAGTAAATGTCGCCCTGTTTCTTTGCTTCACAGATGTCCTGAAGAAAGAAAATCCTCAACAAACCTGTGTTGAATCTGAAACGTCGAGCCGTTTTTGGACGCCAAGTCATTTTCCTGTCAGCCATGGACTCCCAGGGGGGTCCGTACCTCAATAAGGGGGCTCTCTGCTCCACCATGGGTGGTGCCCGGATCTGCCAGTTAGCTATGGGCTGTGCTGTGATCGCAATGGTGACCCACAGCGCCGGGTACAGCGGGTCGCAGGGCATGTTCTGCATGGCGGCCTGGTGCTGCTGCTTCGCCATGTCAGCGGCCGTCTTCTTCCTGGACGCCACCCGTCTCTACAGCTGCCTCCGAGTGTCCTGGGACAACCTGACGGTCACCTGGGCTGCCTGCGCCACGCTCATGTAGGTGACAGAAAACACTGGAGGTCCACTCACAAAATAATCATTCATCTCCAGATTTTACCCCCAATATTCAACTCAAGTTTATTTCTATAGCACATACCAGCAACAAGGCAGTTCAAAGTGCTTTGCATCATAAATATTATTTCATTACACCAATTTTGAAACAATCAGTGAACATTACGTTTTGTCAAATACGATAATCAAAATAAAGAAGGGAGTATAGACTGTAGATCCCCTCTGCTGGGTCTCCCCCAGAGCTGGAGAGTGTCCATGGGGTAAGGGATGTCTGGGTTTCCCTCATTTCCCTTCGGACTGCTGGATGTCTGACCGACCGATCGCTAATTTCTCCAAAGTTATGAGTGTTTGTAATATGTGTCACCCTGTTGAGCTGTGATGACCTTGTGACCTTTCCAGGATGTACCGCGTCTCCTACCTGCTAGCCACGCAATATACTTGATTTAGAAAATCATCACCATCAATCAATCAGTTTTAAGATCTTGCTCTTGCCTTGATTTGCTGAACCTGAGTGTGCTAAAAACCAGACAGATGAACCCGTCTTTCTGTTTCCTTTCTGCAGGTATGTGACAGCCTCCGTGGTTTACCCGCTGTTCTTCGTCAGGTCCGAGTGCCCGTACGAAGGCTGTGAAGTCCGAGATTTCCGCATCGCCGTCACCGTCTGCTCCATCCTGGGAACTCTGGCCTACGGAGCCGAAGTGGCCCTGTGCCGGGCCAGACCGGGCCAGATCGTGGTGGGCTACATGGCTACCGTGCCCGGCCTTCTGAAAGTGGTGCAGGCCTTCGTCGCCTGCATCATCTTTGGCGCTCTGGCCAACGGGAGCCAGTTCTCGCGTTACGCCGCCACAATCTACTGTGTGGTCGTCTACGCTTCCTGCTTTGCTCTCACCGCCCTGGTGGTCATGATGACCGTCTGTAAACGCACCAAAACTGTGAGGTGCATGCCCTTCGATCGCTTCGTGGTGGTGTGCACCTTCCTGGAGGTTTTGCTCTACCTGAGCGCCTCGGTGGTGTGGCCAGTTTTCTGCTTTGACTCAAAATATGGGTCTCCATGGCGACCCTCATCGTGTCCGCAAGGGAAGTGTCCTTGGGACAGCAAAGTGGTGGTGGCCGTGTTCTCCTGTGTGAATTTTGGGCTTTATCTGACAGACCTGCTGTACTCACAGAGGATCCGATTTGTCTCATCACGCGTTCCCACCAACTCGCGGGTGTAGAACCACTCAGAACCCTAAAGACTTTCAACCCGCCTAGAAATAATGACACCTTGACAGACATGAATCCAGTTTCACAAGAATATTTCAGAAAGCTAGGATACTTCTTGTGTTTGGTGCCAGTAGCTGCAGCGCAGGCCCCAGATACTTTTTATTTTTTTATGAATGCATGTTTTGATTTGTACTTTATATACAATTTCCTTCCATCCATCCATTCATTTTCTATACACCTTTGTCCCTTAGTGGGGTCAGGAGGGCTGCTGGTGCCCATCTCCAGTTAACGTTCTGGGTGAGAGGTGGGGTCACCCTGGACAGGTCGCCAGTCTGTCGCAGGGCAACACAGAGACAGACAGGACAAACAACCATGCACACGCACACACACACTCACACCTAGGGAGAAACCAATTTACCTGACAGTCATGATTTTGGAGGAAGCCGGAGTACCCGGAGAGAACCCACCATGCATGTGTTTTAAAAATATACGATAAAAGAAATACAGAAAATATCCCACAAATATCATCTGATGGATGTATCATCATGTGGGAAAAGTTTTCAGCTGGTCACTTTTTAGAAGTCACATTTTTGAGACTACATGTCAGACATTTTTGAATTATTTTCATTCAGGTAAAGAAATTTGAACACAGTTGTGTCTTTGTGACGGCGTATTTTCCACATTACCTGAAGACCACATTTGAAATGGGTTCTTTTCTGAGCTGTGACTGATTTTCAAACACAACATTGATTGATCTTGACATGAGGAGGATTATGAGTCATTTCCTCTCTTTGTGTAGTTTGAGATTTTTGCATTTTTGACGTACAAAGAGGAGCGACCTGTGCCAGGATGTTCTTATCGATCACATTTGCTGCCTGCCCTCATCTCCGATTGTTTTAAATTAATTGTTCATAATTTACCCAGAATGTGCTATAAAGAAGTTTGATTACGTGACTTCAGTTATTTTAATTAACGGGTCATAATCTGTCACATTTATTGTTTCTCAAATTTTATGGAATTATTTCTTATTACATTGCCAAAATCAGGAAAGATACAACATAAAAACACCAGAAAATAGCTTTATATTACATTATGCGTGACATTTTAGAACTTCATTTTTTTACAGTTCATCTGGAAAGTATTCACACCTCCTCACTTTGTCTTTATTTTATGTAACATCCTTATTAATATGTTGTTGTTTTTTACCTCATTATAACAAAGTGAAAAGGTTTGTTTGGGAATAAAAATCACATGTAAATAACACCCATTGCTGTTTGTATTTGTAGGACATCAAATACAACCATGATAAGTAAATTGATACACAATAATTAAGCATGAAATGTGGGAATGAAAGGGTTTGTTTATGGGTAAAATAAATATAAATGGAAGAAGAAATACCCTAAATAGCAACATGTGGGCATGAAATAGTGGGAATTAATGGCCAAAAGGGTGAAATGGTCCCAAGCCTCTTTGTGGTTTCATAAAGAAATACATTTTCCTGATGACGATGAAGTACTGAACTAAGAATTAATGTCTGAAAATTCGGGAAAGAAAGTTTTTACACAACTCAAGACAAACCGTGGTTTAGAAATTATCTCAACTATCTGAGATGTTTGAAATAATGTGACTAATCCTGGCATGCCTGGAGGCCACTGCTCCTGAAACACGGACACACACTTCAATCCAAAGAACTGCTGAGGAGTTTCTCCTCTCCGACGCGCCCCACAGAAATGACATCCTACCTCTTTAAATAATCCCCTGACCCATTCCTGACCCAGGCTTTCTCAGACCTGCACATACAGAAGTAAACCATCCAAGTACTACACTTTTGTCTGTGGATTAACACACACTGTCCTGCAGTTTGATTTTCTGTGAAAATAACCCATAAAGTGTGCAGCATAAATTGTACATCTGGTAATGGCATCTGTACTATCCCTGCCATCTGCAAACCCCACACCCAGCAATTCACAGACTGCCGAAAATAAACACCAGCCGTCTGCAGTCATTCTGAAGCAGTGACACTGCATTTATAGGAAGCTCCTGATGTCAAAGCTGCTCTGGGAAAGTTTTGTAATTTATACAAAGAAAATGGACAGCAGTTTTTAGAAAGAAAGCCCAGATTACCTTCAGTTTGAACCACCACGTTTGGAAACACACCAGTGATTATCACACTGACAACAAGGTCCATGTGTCCGAGCAATCTTTGTGTGTTTACACTCCAAACACGGCCCTGCCAGGTCAAATCTGTCATGTACTCTGGCTGTTGGTATGATCTCCAAAGTTAAAGTAGAAAAATGCATAGTTTGTAAACTGATGTGCAGAGACAGTTCTTTACAAAGTACAACATGGCAGAGAAATATTATGATTGCAAAGCTATTTAAAGAAATTGCTTGAATAAATACATTAAAACCCAAACAGAAAATTTCTGAAGAATCAGAATCAACTTTATTGGCAGAGATTGTGAAAACAAAGAAAGATCACACAACATACAGACATAAATGATAAATATATAAACTTTACAGATATTAGATTAAGCACAAAGAAACAATGCACACGTGTATTTGCAGCCATATTTTACATAATTAAAACAAATATAATGAATTATGTTGCGGTTGAGCCTAAGAAAATATGACTGTAGCCCAGTGGAGGGTGACATCACAGAAGTTGGCATCTGATTTGTAGCTGCCTTGATGGAAAACTTTTCTGAAACATCCCTTGTGTTTATTTTCTTAATCAATGTGGCAGAGTTATTTATTTTTATAAAGATAAAACCCTGATCTGATCTATGATCAGTGTTTTGCTCTTTATTTTAAAAAAAAAAAACGTTCAACGAGTTTGATTTCTCAGAAAGTGAACGTGGAGCAGCAAACATCCTGTAAAACTGTCCAACACCAGCTGGCCGCTTCGTTTGTTCAAATCTGACTAAGACTCCTGAGGACGTCACTGTGTGATTTAGAGATTTGCTGCTTTTCTCATTCTGCCAATATTTGTGAATTACAGAGTGAAAATCGGTGACTAATGTGTAACTGCAAACAATTAGAGACCAAAGCGATGAAAGCTTCCGCAGTCGGTGTCAGCGCAGCGTCTGTCACAGCAGACCCCCCTGTTTTTAGCAGCTGCTTCATGTATAGCGCTCTTCCTCCCTGCTGGCCTCCGTCTCAAGCAGCGAAGACGCTCTGCAGACTGGGACGAGCTGTGACAGGTGTCCATCATGGCTGTCCCCTCTGGATCTCCGCACAGAGGGACGGGGGACGGCTGGTCTACGACTAATCTCTGATGTCATAGACAGCTGATGCGGTTTCCTCCCTGAAGCTCCGGGCTTTGGCTTGACCAAATGTTGTGTGGATTGTTGCCGGCATCTGAATCCTCTCTCTCGTTCTCTCTCAGAGGATTCATGATGACAACTTCACATGTAAGGATTACTGTGGAGAGAAGCTGACACACCACAGTAAATGGTGATTTATTGCAGGCATGAATGGAAAAGAAGAATTATAAAGATAACATTCACTACGGAGGGTTTTGATGAGAATGTACTTTTGTTATAGTAACTTTAAAAGCAATATTCAATAAGCAGTATTTACTTTTATTTCATACCTTTGAGCTTTTCAGCTGTTCTTTGAGATTATGTTCCTTATGGGTTTCATTTTCATGTTATCTGAGGATTAATCACCTGCGTGAAGTTGGGTCCCATCTCCTTCAAATTAAACGAAGTTAGTGTCAAACGTTTTTGTGCAGCAAAATGTTTCATTTTTACTCCTGTCATTTTAAAGATATTAATAGGTATTTCCAGAAGCCATCAAAGGTCAGACGCCCTCCGGCCACATTTACAAAATCAAGCAAAATTTGGTGCCAATCAACATAGAGCAATTAATTTTTATGAAGTTTCTTTGATTTTGTTTATGTGTGTGGGGAGAGGTTGATCTCTGGTGACCTCTGGACACTTTAATCTTACTAATTATAACAGCACAAACGATACTTTTTCACTGCACAAACACAGCACAAACGTAGCATAGTTAACTGACACTGTATTTCTTTTGATTGTGCAAATGTGGACTGGCTGGTTGACCTTTGACCTCTGAAATGTTTATAAATATCTTTAAAGTGATAGCGGCACAAAAGAAACATTTTTGCTGCACGGAGCAGCACAGGCATTTGACAGCAATTTTGTTTAATTTGAAGAAGGTGAGGGGCCGGCTTCACTCAGGTGGAGTAACTTTCTGGGGTTGTGTTGAGTATTTGTGAGGAGTTAGTATCTGTGACACAATAATTTTACACATTTGAAAGCTTAAATTTAAATGCAGTGTATAAAAAGACATGTAATCATTTTTCCCCATAACTGTAATTTCTTCTTTTAGGTCAGTTAGGAGAGTACGCTCTCTCTCTGAAACAAATTACAGTTCCCTTCAACTAGACATCAGCGATCAAATACTTATTTCATGAAATAAATTGCTAATTAATTATTTAACAACAATACAGTGTAATTTTCTGGATTTTGTTTCAGATTTTGTTTCCCACAGTTGAAAACTACAAACCTCTCTGCCTGCTGACTTGCTGTCATTACACACATGCACCAAAACACACAGACTCAAGCCTTCAGTTGCCGCTAGCAACAATCTGTCGTGACTTTTTCTCCTGGATGTGCCAGCTTAATACATTCCAGCTCTCGGGTCATTTTTGTCTGATTCTGAGTCATCATTAAAAGGGACAGACGCAGGCAGTGGTAAACTTTGTACTTCAGTCAGACTGAGAGGGAGAGCCACAGGAAGAAACTGCAGAGAGCTTCAGCTGGTGTGAACTAAGTTTAAAGCTGCAATATGTAGCTTTTATAAAATATATATATATATTTATATGTTTTTCACATATTTGTTAAAACTGTAATAGTGTCATCACAGCATAATTTGAGACGGATAAAAAATGAGACGGAAAAAAAATCAAGCTCTGCTGCCTTCTCCCATCTGCAGAAATACACCACTCAGTCGGAAACAACCAGAATCAGGAGGAGGGTCTTAGCGCTGTCAGTCATGCTCCTGTACATACTGCTCACAGCCTCCTCCTTTCTCTCTGCTGCAGACCCTGCCATGAATGCTCAGGCTAATTAGCATAGCCACCGATGGTGCTGGATTTTTCCTGCAACAGTAAGATGTTTCTCCTCCATCAACTTATTTAGCAGCACGTGCATGAACATGATGGACAGTGCGAAAACCTTCCTCCTGGCTCTAATTGGTTCGTTTTGACTGGGAGCGGTCTGACAACGCTACCATTAGGAGGAGGAGGAAATATGATACAATACAATTTTCTCTCGCATTGTACTGTAATAGGATGGTGACAGTTTGAACAAATATGTAAAAATATATATGTTTTTTTTATAAAAGTTACATGCCGAAGCTTTAAAGGGACAGAATTTAAGTGCTTTTGCACCTTCAGTTAATCAGAAAATAAAGTGTATAGATGATTTTTATTTTATTCTACAAATATGCGAGACCTGACTGGTATTTATTTGGTTACATTAATTTGTGTAAATTACGAAAACATTTCTGTTGCCTTTATTTTACAGAAATTATTTGTCTCAAAATTAGATTGGTGATATTTCTGTTTAAGTAATTAGAACAGAAAATCGTACAAAAAAGGCTGGGATAGACTCTATTAGTGTAAGAGGAGGAAAACTTACTGTGGGAAACTGAATTAAAAACATTTCAACATCTGTACAGGCAGAAGGTCTCATTCAGCACCGAGCTGAGAGGCCTGAGGACTTCATTTGTTTATGTCTTGTTTATGAATCCCTCCTTAAAGAAAATCCATAATTAAACAATCATGCTTGTCTTTGGACTGTGGGGGGAAACTCCAGAAATGCAAATTAAAAACCTGCATACTCCAAACGAACAGCCGCTGCTGGGATTTGTGCCCAGGAACCTGTTTATGAAATAAATCAATATTAAAACTGAGTCAAATGAATAGAGGTGAACCGTCAGACAGAAGATGGCATAAAGACTCAACCAAATCCAGAGTGAACAAGATTGCCGATTTAGACTTTACTTGTATTTTTTTTTTTTTAGAACAAGAAGTTCTGCTCCTGTCCGACTGACTTATCGAGGATCTGAACAGCTGAAGGTCATCAGCTGCATTTGGCTTTAAATATAGACATGAACATACAGCCCACCACCCCAAGTCTGCATTCCTGTGAGGAAATGCAGACTTGCATTGGGAGGCAGACATACCAACTTCCTAATGTATAGAGTAAATTTAGCCTTGTGAGGCATGAGAGACATTAAAGGAAGTATTTGGAGAGGAGCGTTGATCCCTTTTATGTCTACACAGTGAAGAAGAGGATGCTCTGCTGGGATGTAAATTAAAAACAAAGGTTGTATGGAGCACCTCTGAGTAGTCAATACAGACAGAAATCAGAAATTCACATGAGGGAGTCATGCTAACACTCAGACCTAAAACAAAACAACTATTAAAAAATTCACAGCTTCTCTAGCATTTGATACAATTTCTATACCATGTATATTGCAGCTCATGAGTTTTGTCTTAGACATGTTTGCTCTGTTGCTATTTTCTCGAGGAAATGGGTACTGAATAGTTGCTCTTTGCTGTAGCTTAGAGAGTCATCCTACATCAGTTCTTCTGTTTTTGTTTGTGTGTCTCTGCTCTGTCTTCTCAAACCCTCAGTTGGTTATGACAGATGGTCGCTCATACTGAACCAGGTTCTGCTGGAGGTTATTTCCTGTCAAAGGGGAGTTTTTCCTCCTCACTGTTCCTACATGCTCAGTAGTAAATGCTGGAAGTCAATGACTCAGTAAAATCGGTGGGCTTTCCTTAGACAGAAAACTTTTTAAGCTAATTTTAACGACAAAGTGAACTTAATGCACTGTTTGAAAACTAGGATTAGTTGGAATCTATGTGGTTAATTAAAATGAAATGACTTTTTCTGTAAGGTGCATTGAGATGGCTTGTGAATTGGCGCAACATTAAAAAACTTAATGTAAAACTTTAACACAGAGATGGTTAACAGTCTTTGTTGTGCTGTTTTACTGCTTAAGACACATTCTTTATGGAAACGGTCTACAGACTGAATGATTGATCGATAAAGTGGTACATTAGTTTATATTAGTCTATTGTTTTTGCATAGATATATAGATAGATAGACAGACAGACAGACAGACAGACAGACAGACAGACAGACAGACAGACAGACAGACAGATAGATAGATAGATAGATAGATAGATAGATAGATAGATAGATA
>CAEGAE010014723.1:0-32667 GCA_903067095.1 Girardinus metallicus | reverse complement strand
AGACCCCCCCCCCGCCATACACGCGGCCCTTCCGCCTTGGTGGCGTTCCGGGGAGTGGGTGGGGGGGGGGGGGGGGGGGTGGGTGTTGTGGTGGGGGGGGGGGGGGGGGGGGGGGGGTTCGGCTGCATCTCAAACATATACCGGTAATTAGACAAAAAAAAAAAAAAAACACATCTTATCACTTATAGTAAATATAGACAACCTAACAGACGAATACTTTGCAACTTACCAGTCTCTCCACCTCCTGCTCACGAAGTCGCTCCTCTTTCTGTCGATGGTGATAATCCGTCAATTCTTCCTTCCCACTAAGAGAGCTAATACTTCCCCTTCTTTCCCTAAAACCCCCAGGTGGAGCCACTCCTGCTTTTCCAAACGACTGTCTTCTCTCCCCAAGGCCCGTCCCATGATCCATCCCCGCCTTCCCAAAAGAAGCCCTTATTTCCCCGAGTCCCATCTCCAGGCCTCCAACTCGTCTATCTTTCTCCCCCAAGGACCTTGCAATAACTGCAGACACTCCTTGGGTGCAGTTAAATTCTGCCTCAGGAGGGCTGGACTTTGTGGAGCTGATTGAGCCCATTGAGCTGGTGGAGGTTAGGCTGAGTTTTTTGGCAACTCTTGGAGAAGAAGAGCCCCCTGCTTTGGATGGGATTGTCACATCTGGTGGGGCAGTTGTGGAATAAGTAGAGGAGGAAGAGTTTTTAGGGGAGGAAAGAGAAATAGACACAACACCTTCACCCTGAGTATTGGTCTGGATGTGATTCTTGTTAGATACTTGCTGGAATGAGTTACTGGAGCTGTGGCTGTATTCAGGGTTGGCATGTGGATTGTGGCTGAAAGACTCCTTGCCTAATTTGTAACTTCCATTCATATCGGCCTGTCTCTGTGGAAGCGTCGATAAGGGCAGCGTTCCACTATTTTCACCTCGGGGAGAAGGGGAAGGACAAAGACGTGGCAGTGATCGGCTATGTCCTCCAGTCATAAGGCCACTGAGTGACCCGGCTGAATATTTCCTGGTTCGAATGGTGGGTGATGGATCTTGGTTCCCATAGCTACGCCGACCCAATCGAGGGCTTGAGGGCATGCTGACAGCACCTCCCGCTGATGGAGCGCGGGATGTAGAGGAAGGAGGAAGAGAGAGGAGAACGTTATCGCTACTGGCAACAGAAGTGGAAGAACCTCCACCGTTCCATGTGGACAATAAAGGGGAGGAGCCTGGATTGTTCAGTCGTCGACTGTCTGAGATGCCGCGGTTGTCCTGACTGCGGCTAACAGAACCACGAGAGGAGGTCAAAGGGTCGGACCGTCGTCCAGGGGGAAGATGAGAACCAGATTTCAAAGAGACAGGTGGACGATCAGAGCTGTAGAAACGCCTCGCCTGTTCCTGATAGGCTGATGAAGACATGGCAGGACTGGAAGTGGGTGTGGTGGGAGGAGACTGAAGAAAAGGAAGGAAAAAGTAAAAGACTCTCATAAATTTGTAAATAAATGACAAGGTACAAAAATTGTTTTTTTTTTTCTTTTTTTTTCATTGACACAAGTAAAACATCCGGGATAATATTCTACGAGCAATCGTTGTTTTCACTACTAGTGAGAAAACATTGGGGATTTTTTTTAGCCTAAAGCGGATATCAAGGATAACCAAACAAACTTCCTAAAGTCTATGAAAGCATTCAGTACAAGGACAATAAACCATGTGTTGGTCTTGAAGCAGTGCTGACCTGTGTGACACTAAAATAGGAGGGGTTAGCATTCCCATTGGCTCTCAGGCTGTTTTCCAGGGCTATTTTTTTGCGTTGCAGGGTGTCCATCAAATCCCGGAGCTCAGAGGCTGATCGCATCCCTCTAGCACTACCGCTGCCTCCGACTGCATGACTGTAGTCACTGCTGAACTTTAGATAATCTGCAAGAAAAGATGTGAATTAATAGGTGAACACACAAGTTCATAGGAAACAGACTAAATTAGATAGAGATGAGAAAAACAACCAAGCAAATTGGAACAATGTGCAAATATTTGATATGTTATGAAAAGAAAAGAAAAAATAAAAGACAAATTGGAATTGTAATCCTTTTTGTAAAAAACAATTGAGGCTAAGTAAGGACAAAAGTGCTGAATGAGAAAAAGAAAGAAGAAAAACCAAAGGAGAAAAATTGTATGTCTACTTGAATTCACAGGTATTCAAAAATTAAGACTTTTGGCAGAGCACATTAAGTCAAAATAATCCACAAATGGAAGGGAGAATCTAAGTATAGGATTTGACTCGCACACACATTTGGATTTAGTGTGGAAGTGCACACACAAGAATTGTCTATTAGATCCAAAACAAACAGTTTAACTTGAGCGGAATTGCTTGAAATGGGGTTTTGGTTAATGAAAAGGCCCACAAACTATTGTAGAGTGCCCTAAAAGACCTCTTCCCCTCCCCACCACCATTCCAAAGGCTTTTTATTTTAAGCACTTGCAGCAGAGTCTTTGAAGGTCTTTCCCCAAACCTCAACTGAGTCTGTTCTACTTCCTTCTTTCTCAACGTAACTCTATGCCAAAAAAATATAATGTGTTGCAGGATCAGCAGAGGTATGTTTGACTGATAGTCCTAGTTTGATGCACAGTAAAGACTGCCCAAAACTAGACTTAAATATCCAGCCATCGACTGTGCAGGTGAAAACATATTAGGTGAGGTAGAAAACCTGCCCATCTTTTTTAAAACTTTTGTGGTTTTATGTGGAAAAGAAGCTATTACGATCTTAAGCTTAGACCACCCAGTGTTTTAATGCCACATTTACTCAGAAACACACACTCACACATGCTGGCAGAAACATTTTCCTTCAACCCAAAACTGTGGATCTGCTAGAGCAAATTAAAAGTGTTTCTCTATCCAGGAAAGATGATTGTTTAAGCTTGGTTGAAGAATTTCAAAGCAGAAACTAAAATATATAAAAGGTTAAGAGGACAAAAAACAGCAACATAAAATATGTCCGTGTGGGTAACCGTTAAAACTTGACACGGTGTTGAGAAATGGGGCAGAAAATGAGAGACATCATGAGATGTCATAAGATCTAGAACCTCACACACACATGCAGTTTGTGTCCATACATGGGCAGATTTAAAACAGAGCTGTGGTGGTGTGCAACAACCCACTTCTACCTTAATAACTCTCCACTTGTTGTGCCCCAGCTATTCTTGCTTTGTGTAGGAGTCTTCCCCTTAGAGTTCACATGTCAGAATAAGACTCTTAACAAACTGGATGCTGAAGGCAGTAGTCATAGCTCGCAGCACAGCTTTGTCAGTGTGTGTGTGAAGCTTGTGCCTTTGGTTAAAAAGATAAGGAATTCCACTGACAATTGCTCACACACCTTGCGCCCATCAATCTCTTAGGAGGAACTAAAATCCAGCTGTCTCACCATGGCAACCGAGTTACCAGATGAGAAAAACATTCCAATACTTTGGAAAGGTAAAATTTTTGCACACGTGTGACAGGCCTATTAGATTTCAATGCACTCCAGTATCCAGTTAATGATTGCATAAGTGTATGTTCTAAACAAGGAATGCAGGGATGATGCAAACGTTTAAAATGGACAAAGTGGTTTAAGAGAGAGTGAAGGTTCAACAGAAAGAGAGGGCACAGAAATACAAGCAGGGGATCAACAACAGTCCTGGGAAAGGTTTTACAACTTTTAACGCCAATCTTCTGTGTAAGTACCTGTGTTGTAGGCTAAAGCTGACACTGGGCTCTTTTGTGGAAGCATGCTCTTCATTCTGCTGGCCTCTGCAGGATGGTTGAATCGGAAGTAGTAGGATTTACCCAGACACAGGGAATATCCTAGAAGAAAAACATAACAAAATAAGTGCCATGAAAAAAAGTATTCTTTAACCTTTTCACTTTTTTTTTTTTTTTTTTACGTAAAAACTTTGAACTGTATTGGGATTTCACATGAAAGACCAACGTAAAGTGGTCCAAACATGCGTAGTACAAAGCAAATGATTTTTAACACAGTCAAAAAATATGTGAGGTTTTTGTATTCAAGATTCCTGACTGGCCTGTATTTAGCCAATAACTCTGACCAGCTTCCTTGTCACCAAACAGTATAATACTGCCACTTCTATGTTTCACAGTAAGGTGAACAGTGTTCACTTTCAATGGCTTGCAACAAACTGCAAATGGGATTTCTTATGCCTTTTTTTTTTTTTTTACAATGTCGGCTTTCTTCCTACCAATCTTTCAAAATTGGTAGGAATGTTTTTGCCTGATTTAATAGCTGTCCTCTTAACAGTTTGGCCTCCTAGCTGTTTCTCTGAATAATACTCTCCTTGCCCTGACCTGTCAGGTTTTGGTAAACCTACCATGTCTCAGTAGGTGACAAAGCTTTTTTGAAAGCCACAAATCTTTTTCCTTACACTTTGTAATTATGTGGTACTGTTTGTTAGTCTTTAAACCATAAGCCAATGAGTCACAGAAGCTGGGCTGTAGCTGTTTTGAGTTTTCAAGTAAGAACAATAAACTGGAGGAAGGAAGGTATAGGGATGCATTCATCAGATTTGCTGTAGGATCTACTGGAGAAGAGCTTATAGTGAGTAAAAGCAAACTAATTAGCTATAAAGAGTAAAGTACATAATAAGATAAATAGACAAAACTAAATCTTTTCAGGAAACAAATCTATATCCTGTAATGAGATCAGAGGCACAAGTTGGCTTCAAATTCAAATAAGCTTGGAATATTTATTCACAGCCAGACTCTCTCCTGCTCATGCTCGCGCACAGCTAGCCATCCCAGTCCCACAGTGTTTGCTCTGGCCATCAATTAGGCGGAGAGGGCCAGGTATTAAACAAGACGTCAGGGTCGCAACCTCTGTAATACACAGCCAGCCACAGCTGTCCAAATACATCGCATGGCCGCAGAAAAACAGCAGGGCTGACACTTAAAAGAGACCTAAGCGTTATTCAACACAAAAAGAACCAACGTATCAACTTTTCTTTTGTCTGCAACTTTTTCTCCATGATTTACTCGCCAGTTTTGCTGAGGACAGAAGATTCAGGTAAGCCTGTAAAACCCCATAACGTTCACACATGTGTAAAGGGCTGAGAAAGCACCTCCAGTATAGCTCCGTTACAGTTACATCAGATTCCTTAGATCTGAAGTCAGACACCACACTGAGGCAGGAGGGGGATAACAAGAGGGCGAATGGAAAAAGACTCAACGGAAAAACGTCAGTTATTTTCCTTACTCTTTTTTTTTTTTTTTTTGTCAGCGTCTTACATTTACTCTGTTCTTATTCCCACACACAGCCT
This sequence comes from Girardinus metallicus, assembly GCA_903067095.1. Lineage (NCBI taxonomy): Eukaryota > Metazoa > Chordata > Actinopteri > Cyprinodontiformes > Poeciliidae > Girardinus > Girardinus metallicus. The sequence continues at coordinate 27,383 of CAEGAE010014723.1, read as the reverse complement.
CGACTCCAGGTTAAAAGTGAGTGAATGCATTTTTACCTTCATTAAATCCAAAAGGTTCTATCTGCCAGACTCTGCCTTGGACAGCACCCCCGCCCCTCCCTCCCGCCCCCCTCCCATCTTCAAAGTTGTAATTCTTAGCACAAAGGGAGACCTGAATGCGGTGCTGAGGTGGAGCAAACACCACACGCACTTATGAAAGAAATGTTTAGTCTACACAGCTGGACTGTGAACTATTCAAATCCATATCTATGTAAACAGAACCCAGCAAGTTTAGGCACAAACGGTGAAGAAGTGTCATTAAGAAAGGAAGATCGTAAAGATGCGTTTACGTGAAGGAAAAGTCCACAGCACACACACTCATACACACACATATACATGCAGCTATTCAGATCTAATAATACATGTTTGTCAATGCCAGACATGAGTAATGAGAGTCTTCGACGTGTTGTGCATCATCTGTATGAGGAAACCCGTCTTTACAGTGCCTGCTTAATGAATCACAGCACCTCTCAGAATTTAGCAAGACTCCAATCAACAACAGTTGGATTCTCACAAGCTAAGTCTTGTGAAAATCCAATTTCCTCCCCCCCAATAACCTCACCATGGGCCACCTTTAAGTGGAGAGTGAAATGCATGCCCTGATTTGTTAACAGCCTCTTAGCCTTTTTAATTTCCTCTCAGCTCCTTCATCTATAAAATCTATTAACTAACCTTCTCCTCTTTTTTATGGCTTTACAACCTTTATTGCAGCATGCTGTTATATGTGATGCAGGCAAAGGGATAAAGACAAAAACATACAATCTGTGTTAATCACGTAGCATAAGATGCACTTTCAAAGCCTTTTCTAAGTATTTACATCCACTCAATTAAAAAAAACCAAAAAAAAAACAACTTTTTTACCGCAAACATGAATGTATTTCATAGGACTTTTATTAAACAGATCAGCACAAAATAGTACTTATGATGTGACAAGAAAAATAATTAGGACAATTTTTGAAGAAGACCTGTTGGATGCTGCAAAAGTATAAGCTATTAAATAGGTTCACCTTCCACCATTAGGCCTGTCATATTAGCAAATTCTACTCGACGATTAATGCTCTCCCTATTTTTACTAATGATGTTTCGAGTCCATTTTCAAATAATGTATTGATAATGACATAATAATGCAAGTTCTCCCTCTCAAAGAGCAACATCTTGTTCAGAACACTTCTCTGAAACTGGAAGACATTTTAAATATTCAAAATTTAAAATGGAAGTAAAAAAAAACACATACAACTGAAACCATAACTTAAAATGGAATAAGATGTTTCTGGAATAAGATTGTCCTTCAAAAAATATTAATCATCAGAATTTTTTTTTTTCATTTTAAGCTCGTTTTAAGTTACTATGTGATTAACTGATTTAACTGCTTACTCAACAGGCTTATCCACGAGGTCAGTGTCCATAAACATACAGTGGAATGGCTGAGATCCAATCATGTTTATGTGTTGCAATGGTCTAATCAAAGTCCAGACCTAAATCCAACTGAGAATCTGTAGCTGGGCCTTAACATTGACGTTGACAAACACACTCCATTTAATATGAATGAGTTTAAACTATTTTCTAAAGATGGACAAACATGTCAGTGTCTGTGCAAATCTGGTAGAAAGAAACTCACTGAGACAAAGCAGTGATTCAAACAGGCTGAATAAAAATACACCTCACTGATCAGATTTTTATCTGTACAACTTCATAAAAACAATGCATCCTTAACCTTCTGCTTCCCAGTTTTGCCACATAAAATTGGTCTACCACATAAAATTCCAACAAAATACAATGAAGTTTGTTGCTGTGACCTTTTGAGGGTTATTAATACTTTGCCAAGACGCTGCAAGTTCTTAATTGCCTAAATGAAATAAAATCAAGTCTCTTGTTATTAAAAGGTTGAAATGATTCCAGCTGTTCTACTCAATAAAACCCATTTGATCTCATTCATGTGCTCCCTTGTTAACCAGAAAATTGAGTTTGCTGCCCGTATCGGAGCATGCTTTACCCACAACACACACAGCATTCAAAGACCTTCTTCCATAACAAGAAACAACTTGAAATTTGTCTGCATATGCATTTACAGGATAATTTAAAGTCTGTGATCTACAAAGTCAGACCTCAGAGTCTTTGAGGACACAGATGTACGGGCCGCTTCATGTCTGGAGCCAATTTCTGTTCCCATGTAAATCTACGCATGCCACAGCGTTATGGGAGGGGAAACTCTCGCTCCGTTTGGGTTAACATAAGTGGAGGAATCGACAATTTGAGACAATTAGGCTACGGTGCAAAAATAAACAAGTTGTCGAGATCCCAAGTCCAACAAGTGCCACGATGAGGCTAAAGTAACCTGTCTTCATCAGCTTTGTCGTGCAAGGTAATCACTTAAACACTTCAAAGTACAGTTAGGAAAATTCCTGCCAGTTCTCGTCTGGATGGAGATATAGCTTTTCAAAAACAGTTGTGGTTAGAATGCAGTCGAAATCACTTGGATCTAGAAGGGAGTTTATTCATTCATGAAATGGTGCATAAACACAGGTTCCCAGCGGGAGAATAAGCCACACATTAACCCTCCGTGGAGCAAAGGGGATCAAAAGCAACTCCATGAAGATGGAGACGGATCTTTCTCGGGGGAGACGTTAAAGATTCTAATTCTGCGCAGCTTCAGGTGACACAGCATCTCTGCTTCTTCTCAAATCGTACCCATTCCACATTCACCAAGCCTAAAAAGCAAAAAAAATAAAAAAATCGAGAATCTTCCATCTGTTTTAAATCGGAAATATAGACTAAAACTTGTAAACAAAGACAGGATATGGTGGACACATCTCTGTTATTATTTAAGGCTTATAAAAAAAATAAATAAATTAAAAAAAATAAACAACCCAAAAGTGCAAATGACAAGCAGTGGACAGTACCTGCACGAACAATAACCTCACAGGTTTTGTGTCCAGGTGTCAGGTAACATGACCGCGGCTGGCTTCATTACCATCAGGCTCGTACTCTTTTGTTTGCTCACCCCTCGTCTGAGAGTTTACAAGCTTATTTATTCCTCCACAGTCCACACATAAATGTTTTATTCAATTAAGAGTGCATGTAGCGTATTGTGAAACAATACAGCTGGAATATGACTGAAACTTTCAACACTATGTGGCTTGGCTTGCTCTCTGCACCAGCAGAGAGCAAGCCAGATTTACAAATAAATTTGTAACTAGTTACTGACTAGTTACTTATTATTTTTGCGATCAAGCTAATTTGTGATTAGTTTGATCGTAATCATAAATGATCCTGGCTTTAAAAAAAAAAAGGGTGCAAAATCAGATTATAACAGAACCAGCTGTCTTGAGATCTACCAGACAAAGAGACAGAGAGACAACCAAAACAAAAGGAAGCTTAATAAAGTCATACAGATTACATTTAGCACATATGCATAAAAAAAAGTAGAGGACCTACCACTATGGCAGACTATAGGAAGCTGATGCTATTTTAAATTCTTGTTGAAATGACTTAATATGTCGAAATAATACGTTCGTCATTTGTTATTGTGGTAATTTATGTCCAACTAGTCAGAAGAAATAAAATAAATAAATAAATAAACACATTCCACTCTGAAAGTTACAAAGAGTTACATTTTAGTAAAATAAAGGAAATTGGAAACAAATGACGCCACTGTAAACGCAACTTCGTAGCCAATAAATTCGTTACTAACCTTGTGAGTCCCATTCAGTAAACGCTCGGCGAATACAACAAGTATTGTTTTTCCTCTCTCTTTTTCTTAAGAGGTTTTATAGAGACCCCGCTTTAACAGAACCTCTTCTGTAAGTAAAGCTGAAATAAAAGCTCGTTGTAAATCTGGGAGCTGCTGTTTGTTTCCCTGCTCGGTGATGAAACGCCTCCCCAGCCGTCCTGACTCCGTGTCGGAGAAAGTTCAGTGATTTACCATCCACCAGCTTCAGCCCGGGGACTGTACCAAGTTCCACCACAAGAAAAAGGGGGGTTGAGCATCCCTGGTTGCCATTGGAGAAAGAACTTTAAAAGTAGGCAAAATAAAAAATAAAATAAAAAAAACAATGTTTTATCAGGCCACCGCGAAGACAAAATATACTTGGGAGTTTGCTACGCAATAAAAGCGTGGTACGTAGTCAACCCCGGCGTGTAGATGGTACGTTCAAAGACGGTACAACGGTGAGGTATGTGGAGGACGCCCCCTCAACTTTCTTTGTCTCCCTACCTATTTCTATTCAACTTTTTTAAATCCACTGGACAAGTGCGGAGCCAAACATGCTAATGCGTTCAGTTGTCTTCTCATTTCGGGCTTAAAAATGTTTCACGATGACAAAGATAAGGTTTATACTACAAAACAAACATAGGTGCTCAAAACAGACTTGCGATTTATGTAGAAGTTAGAAGATGAAACAATGCAACGAAACCATTTACATTTTAGAGGACACCGAGTCGAAGTCTACTCTCCTCGGTTGCTTTGTTCCAGAGCTTTTATGAGGGATGGCTCTAAGACATTAAGGGAGAAAGTGGAGCAGCTTGGTGGAGCAGCCTTGATTTAAATGAGTAATGTGAATGCTGGGAGGTTGAGTTTCTTTCTTTTTTTTTTTTTTTGCCCTGTGTATGTTACAGAGTTCAAACACATTTTTCATGACAAAGGTATATGCTATTCCACACGTGGATCTTCAGGGTTATCCGTTTTTTTTAGCCTATTTTAAGGTATTAATGTAGATGGATAGATGCAAACTTTTTAGGCAACAATGACATACAGCCTATATCTCTCCAGGCTATACTAAGTGCTTACATCAAATTCTAGAGTTTTTCAGACTGCATAGAAATCTGAACAGTAATCATAGAGATTTTTTTTTTCAGCAATATTCATATGTGACACATCTAGCCTATATGTTGCCTCTCCATATGAAAGTACTGGGCTCAAATCCCGTTGCAGGCTCTGTCAGTGAGGGGGTTGCATGTTCTTGCCATGCACATGCTTATGATGTCCCCTTACTATCCAAAACCATGCGCGCTAAGTTTATCGTGGACTAAATTACCCTTACGGGTGTGTGAACGCATGGTGGTTTGTCTTTGTGTTTCCCAAAGAGGGACAGACAATCTGTTCAGGGCATACCCCGTCTCCAATCTTGGAGAAAAGCACCAGATCCCTCACAAACCTACCAGGTCTACAGAAAACGAATGGATAATTTGATGCTTTTGCAAACGGCTTGAGTGCCATTGTTTCCTTTAATGGGCTTTATGTTTTAGAAGTGCCTTCCAGCTGTTCTAATGACTGTTCCAGTGAGGCTTATGTGATTCCAGGTCGAGCTCCAAATTCGAGAATCCAAAACAGATAATTTCCTAAACATAGTTAATTGGCTCCAGGCTTCCCTCTTGTGTATTTTTGATGAGCGTTTGGTTGGTGTTTCTCAGCCCATTGATGAGAAGCCAGAGGATGTTCCTGAAGTATGCATCTCGTCTGAGGCTCTCCATATTTTTTCCAGACATTCCCTTTTCCTTTTACTGCAATTTCACCAAAGCTGTCACCATCTACCTCAACTCTTTAATTAAATGAGATTCAACATTTAGTATTTAGCAAAGTATTTTTGAATTTTAAATTTCGTTTTTTTCCCCTCCCATTTAGTCACTTACTCCTCCCCACACAACCTCGCAGTACCCTGGGCTTGTGTCTGTGCATACTCTGAGGCGATGTCAATATTTGAATCAGCAAGGCTCACCGCAAAGACAAATAGGCCTGTCAATATTTAACTTGAAATGGCTAGGCTTGACAGAGCACAATGAGGAGGTCTGAAAAAGGTAAATGGAAAGGAGAGACAAGTCTTGGTGCGGCGAGTTATGTGAAACAGAAGTGGAAAACAGCAGCGTTTCAAAGAGCGCAAACTTTCAGGAAAAAAGGGAACACTCTGCAGGAAATAAAATTCTGAGAAACTGGATAAGGGAAAAGAGCAGATAGTTTAGACGGGCAATGGATGAATCGATCAGGATAGTAGTTCTCAGAAAACAGAGACGTACTCAAGGGTCAGGGTGAAAAGCAATGGAAGCTAAGAACTCTTACAAGGAATTGAGAGAATGTTTCAGTGTGCTCTGACTACTTTTTGCAGTCCACAATGACAGAATGTGAAGACTTATGTATGCTGTTGCAGCGTCTGGAAGCAGTGACTCATTATAGAAGCTTGCTGTTCCAAACCACTATGAATTAAACCAAACCAGAGGTATACATCCCCCACACACGCACACACACACATTGCCAACCTCCATTACACATGCATCATGTTAAACACAGACATAACCAGGAGAACATTTCTGCTCACACTAAAACACTGCACACACATTTGTTTCCCTACATAACGTCAGCAGTTGCCCATGTGACTCATACACAGAGAGGAATGCAAGCCTACTAAACCACAAACTACCCTCTTCTTTTTTTCTTTTTTTTTTGCAGACAAACACATACACACATACAGAAGTTATGAAATACTAAAAGCTTGAACACAAACCAAGGAAGTGAATTTTCGTTTAAGTTATGTACTAAATCTAACCAGTAGGGGGCAATATTTTAAGCATTTTCCAAAAAAAAAAAAAAGGCTTGCTTCTATGTGCAAGCAAGAGGAATGTTTAATAATGTGTGCATGAATGTATACACCTTACCCTGAGTAAGTGGTGTGGGGACAGTGACCTGGACTCCATCCAGACTGCATAGATGACCACAGGGGTCGAGGGTTACCACCCCTCCTGTTGTAACAATTATAAAGCAAGTGTTATTAACAAGTAAAGAACAAGTAAAAACACAATGTAGGACAAATCATTAAAAGGGGTAGTTTTGGGTTTTTGAAATGTTGTTCTGTTAAAAGGTCTCTACCCGCTAACTTTAGCGTCCAGGTCCAACTAATCTAGACTAAACCATAAGAAACTACTGATCAATGCACATGGTATGCTATAAACATTCATACAACCGCTTTCCATTGTTAAAAAGCCGTTATATTAAGGTGAACTGATGCCAACCTTCATTGATGATATGACAGTGCTCTGCCTCAATGCCAGGCCCTTCAATCGTAATGTCCTGAGGGAAGGGAGCATCTTCTCGGCCTATACGTGTCACTCCTGTGACGGAAATCAATGACAAATGATTACTAGTTTAGCAGAAATGTAAACAGTTTGAGCTAATGACATAGGTCACTTTTTAAACTGTTCTCTTGCACATCATCTGTTCAAGTCAAAATGGAAATGATGGCCAATTGTGGGTTACTTGTGATACAGAATAAAAAAAAACACAACTGCAGGGCAAATGTTTTCTCTTTGTACAAAAACCTTGTGTAAAATTACTTTGTAAAAAGCTTTAAGTGCATTAGAGTCATCATTCTTCTTTTGTTTTGCATTAACTTTCTGTGAGTCAGTTTGCATTAGCATTCCTTGTAATATCCAGAGGCTATTAAACAATAATCAGCAGTACAAGCATCCTTCTTATGTTGTATTACATCCTACTTGGACCACTTCACTATTACTTGTTTGGCAACCATCTAGAATACCAATGAGGAAACCAGCTTTATGGGAGAATACATTTTAGCAGGATAATTAAGACAGATGTGCAGAACAGCGTGTTATACAATTTTACCTGAATATAAAAGAACATTCCGCACATAAACAAACAAATTGAAATCACATTTTCTTGTAATGCTGTTAGATCTATAGATTTACACTTCTCATAAAACTGTGCAGAGAAAAACATCTAGTCATATTCTCTTCCTATGACAAAATGAAATGAACTAAAAAAAAAAAGAAAGCTTTCGTAAACAAATCCCAATCAGAGATATAGAGGAAACTTTCTACAGTGCCTTGCAAAAGTGTTTGCACACACTTTTACAAGTTTTGTGACATATTCAAAATCTTCGTACTTTATTGTGGTTTTTGATAGATGATGTTAGTCGTAAACCCCGACAGATTTGCAGGTGTAATGGCAGAGAACGGTGGTTTTCCAAAGTATTGACTCAGGGGGATGAATTAACATGATCAGAGTTTTCAGATTTCTACTCAGGGAATTTTTGAAAACTACTTATGCTTCTTTCTTTTAGATTAAAATGGCACGCTGTTTTATGTCGGTCTAGCTTTAAATCTCAATAGTGCACATTGAAGCTTGGGATTGTACCGACACCTGCATGAATATTTTATTGCTGCTTTTTATATAGAGCTTTTTATTCCTAGCATTCCACATTTATTTCAGCTTCTTTGTCACTGCAACCATGGAGCAGCTACAGAGCGTTGTAGGAGTTTAGCAAACGTAAGCAAAGACACAGGGAGAGATTAGAGGGCATCTGGTTTCACTCCAGGCTCCATGTCAGAGTTTTGCATGGCAGGTGAGAATACATTACAATATTTAATGGTCTGCATCCTGTAGATTGGAGATGTAAGTGAAGATTAACAGCTTAAATATGACCTGGTAATCCCAAGCTTTTTTTTTTTTTTTTTGCTGTCTTAGTAATGCATGTTACCTTCTTTTAGTGGCAGCAGGGTGATAGCCACACTCAGTCTCCCACTGCCCAGGCTAACCAGATGAGGCGTCGCAGTCTGAACCTTCAGGCCTTTCCCCGTGTCTACCAGGTCCAAGGGTGGAGACTGTGAGGATTAATGGGGAATAACCAGTTGTACTTATTGGATTTTAGGGATGTAACAACATAACTTAAAAGCTGATTCTTTGCGGCTATGCATTTTCTGCAAAATAAATGCAAATGTGTCACTGAGAGCACATGTATGTGAGAGAGTTTTATTTCACCTTGGGTTCTGGCGGACACATCTGATCCGACTCCGGCTTAAACATCATCTCGGCTTCCTGAAAGGACATACAAACACAGTGTTTTGTGAAAGCGATTAAAAGTTCTTGAGGCATTGTGGATGAGAAGATTGGTAGGCTGCCAGCCCGCTACAAAACCAACATACTCACAGACAATCCCACTAAGAACTAACAGCTGATGCAGTTCTCTTTAGGAGAAAAATCAGGGATGATATTTATGAGAGAATGCAAGCACAGTAAAAAATCAGAGGCTTCTAGCCTGCGATCTATTCAAATTACTGGAAATTAGCATTTTACATGAGTCCAAATAATTTTGTTTTTTTGTTTGTTTGTTTTTAGTTTCCTTTGTCTTAGAACATGTCATCAGAACCAAAGCAAATGCTTATTTGGCACTGCAATCTCTATTTGAAAATAAAACTGGTGTGCTTTTAATTACACCAGATTCTTAAAGCAGTTTTAACAGTGATGGATGTTTCACACTCCTTCACTGATTATCCAAATTAAAACAGAATGTCACAAACAATGCAATTGTCTGACTCCCTAAAGAGTCAAATTTCAAATTTTGCTGGGCCTCTAAATGAACCACTCTAACGTGAATATGCTTTTACCTAAACTGGACCATTAAGGTCCAGTTTAGGTAAAACTGGACCTAATAAAGGCAAAATCACAACAGAAAATGTCAAGACCATATCTTTGGTTGTAATTCACGACAATATTTTTGGATAAATATTTTTTGAACATTTGTTGCGCAAATGTGCAAATTAAAAGCCAGCTCCAAACGGAAAGGCACAATGTTTAATAACAGAAGGTGAAATGCAAAAATAAATGACAAATCTTAAATCAGTCAGCCATGAAAGCAAGAGAATGGCAAACTTTGAAGAGGAAAAGAGGCAGAGAGGAAGATGAGAGGGAGAGAAATCAGAAGTGTGGCAGTGTATGTTTTTTGTAAACATCCTCAGATCGTGTGCCAAGGAGTTCCTGTGAACTACCCTACAATTCAGCAAAGAGAGAGAGAGAGAAAAAGAAAGCTTGCCACTATTTGTGTGCCCACACATAAAAACCTAAAATATGAAATACTGCTCCCCAAAGTGGCAACGGTTGCAGCACATGGGGAACCGCCAGAACCACTCTGTGTTTTACACCTCAGACCATTTCCTCTAGTGTACTGTCCTGAACCTATAATAAAACTTTTAATAGCCTAAAATAGCCACTTGAAATACCTTTCATAAAAACTAACCGTATTGTTTTTTCTGTTTCTTTCAGTTCTTTTCCTTCCTTTTGGTTTTTAAACTCTGTCATGTCCTCATCTGTGTTTTCCCAAAGTCGGTTGCCTCGATCTCATCCCCCTGTCTTTTTCTGCACTTTTGCCGATCCATGCCCTCCTTTCCTCCTGTCGTTTTTAATCTCGCTTCCTGTCTTTTCCCATTCTTTCCTCCAACTTGTTACAAAGGGGAAAGCAAATGGAGCACTGCCCTGCACGGCTTCCTCTAATTCAGCCACAGCTTCCTTTCTGAGGACGTTTCCTTTGCTGCTTTGACACCCTCGCTACCTCCGAAAATTCCCCCATCTCACGGACACGGCCGTCCCTGCAGCTACCCTCATAACCTCCATCCATGCATAAACATCCACAAATAAACCCATATATCAACTCTTTATCTTCTTTCGTGTAGATATGGGCTATGCATTCCTACGACTTTTTTTTTTTTTTTTTTTTTTGCCATTGGTGTAGACAAAGCAAATCTGCCATTTGTTATGGCAACATTATTTGAAGAAAAAATACTTCAGAGTCAAGCGAGGAACAAAAGGATTTCTTTAATCCTGAAGAAGAATGTTATAATAAATTTTCCTCTCTGTCTGCCACAGTTTCTTAGCTCCACCTTCTCTCTTTCTTTTGCAAAAAAGCACCACTTTATTCTTTTGTTCTTCCTCATTATTAGTCCCCGCAGCCCATAATCACCTTCTTTCTCCAGGTGAACGCCTTCCAGGATGGGTCATGACAAGCCTGAGGCTTTGTTGGCCTTGGTTAAAGCAGAGCAGCGAGCTGTGACAAGCCCCCTTTTTAGATATCCACTGGGGTTTTTTTGTGTGTGTTTTTTTTTGCATTGTCTTACCAAAGCATCACGGCTGACCTAAAAAGATAAGCTAAAACATGATTTTGCATGGTGTTATGCATTTCTGAGTTAGAATCTTGTAAATAGTCTCTACCGTGACTTGATGAATTAACTTCGTATAGCCACAGTTCTCTTAAAAAACCTCTTTGATGTCATCTGTGAAACAGCTGAGTCTGAAACGTGCTTGCCCTGCATCTGGAGAGAGACTTTAAGACGAAGACAGAGAAATCTATACCAATAAAAAGAAGAGAAAGTGAAAGGGGAGGGGGGGGAAATGAATGGATAAGACTTCTAAAAGCATATTAGCATCATTTAACTTTCTGTCTCAGCACCTCTGCCTTTTCCTTTTCATTAATCATCATCATCCTCAGCACTAACCATATGCTGACAAAGAAATTGCAATTTTTTCGACATATGAAAAAATGTTGACGTTTTCTCAGCATAGTTCAGTAACAGTTATATTACATTGTAGAGTTTTATGATATAAAACTGTATAATACTGTTTTATATTATAAAACTTGCCTAAGTTTTATGTCGTACATAAAATGTATTTTAGTTCACCACATGGATTCTGCAGGTTAAGATCAAAATCTGTATTATGAGGTCCAGTTCAAGAACAGGAATCCAGACATAAGTGAAAAAAGATTTTGTTTATTTTCTGAAGGACGGCTGGACGTAGCCATAGGACGAATGGATGGACGGACGGATGGATCATGTCGTTATTTGAAGTTGCCGACTGTGATTGGCTTTCAAAGCAATGCTCAGTGTAGTTTCCATTGAAAGGACTGTAAAACTAACAATGCCCCTCAAACACAGCACACCAAGGTCATTTTGTTACTGACATGTTTAATTACAGGTATTTGTGTCTCTGTGTACCCTAGCTGAAGACAGGAAGTTCTAGTAGCCTTATGTTGAAAAACAAAGAATCAGAAATGACAGGAGGACGAAGGATTATTTCCCCATCTAATAGCTTTTCATATAACTTGTGTGTTATTTCAAAAAAAAAAAAAAAGGAGTCCAGTGTTTTGTGCACTACATTCTCTGTCTTTCTTATTACGTCTTTTCTGTATTTTACAAAGCCCCCCCGCCCCATGCATTCCAATGTTACCCTCTCCTCCTCCCACCTGACAAAGCCTGCATTGTATCAGTGATGCTGGTTAATATGGAGTCGGTCTCAGTGTGCCTCACATTCAGCAACTCATTGGCCTTAATATGATTACATTCCTCCTCTGTATGTCCCAACCTCCCCAAGCCCCGTGTGTGTGCGTACGTGGAATATAACGTTAATCTAGCAAGACCAAGATGAACAAGAGCAAGCAGTGAAAGTGTGTATGTTTTTTGCCAATATGACCTTGACCACCTTTAGAAGAAAAAAAAAAACCCTCAAACTCTCTCACACTCCTTGTGTCATTGGGAAAAGTCTGAGATTCTTACAGGAAAGAAAGTGCATTGTTGTTGCAGCTGACTCAAAGGTGGAGGAAATCTAACTTGAATGCGTGTGCGTGGCCCGCAGAAAAGCCCAGATGACTTCTTCTGCCACATGCAGAGGATCAAATGATGTTTGCTTTCCAAAGGGGCAGGAAATGACCAAGAGACAAGGAAGGACAGAAGTTCTGAGGGAAAAAAAAACAAAAAACTGCAATATACTTCAAGGTTTTGAGGTGAGCTCACCTCAAAACCTTGAAGAAAAAAAAAAAAACTAAACAAAAAGAAAACAGTTATGTAGAAGACACCCCAAACTAGAAAAATAACAGGAGGTGAGCACGATTTTAACCCAATGTTTCAAGTGCCTTAGTCTGAGTGCACTAAGGACCACCTGTAAGCCCAACACAGGCAGAACATCTGTGCACTAAACTACCATTTTCTTTAAACTCCTTTAAATGACAGACATTAAGCACAGAAACAAACACAATCTAGACAGTGATTTCCACGCCTTCCTCGTATGACAATGCAGATTTTATTTCTAAAATCCATATTACGCACAGGAACGAGTTAAGACAGCATCAGTTTCAATGTTGACTGGTTTGAGGTGGTTTCTCAAAATTAACCAAATAAAAATACATAGATAATTCATATGGACATCAAAACATGTTTCCATTAAGGATCAAAAGCGCAGCATGGCACACATTTCTGCACAAATGCTCCGTTAACAAGGTCTATTTACTGACTGTTTTCATCTTCTACTAATTTATTAGTTCATGCTAACAGGGTACACCGTTCAAATCCAAATTGTTTAATGGCGTGGAAATGTTCTTCCACATTTGATCAGAAATCAGAACAAGTAACCAGAAATCGTACCCTTAGGGAGAACTGAGTCATGAAATCTTGCTTTTTTTTTTCTCCTTTTTTTTTTTTTTGGAAACCAAAAGGTAGGAGTATTTAATACCAAATTTGACGTAATTTATTGTATCGTGCATTTTTACTTTTCTTTCTTTTATATTTTCATCCTTAAATTTTAAATACATGGGAAGTCATTCCTTGATTACTGTCAAGAGAAACAGACTTTACTTTTGAATGACCTGTTTTGAGCTAGGGAATAATAATAACAATAATAAAGGTAGGTGAGATAAAAAAAAAAAAATAAAATAAAATAAAATCTGCTTCTAATTCTTACAATTTGTGATATTATAAAAATTCTTTTTATGTACATTCTTACCATTACAGACGCGCAATTGGCCACTTCAGTCATCGCGCAGAAACGGACCGAACAGTCCGAGATCTCGTGCTCTTCCAAATGTTAAATGTTAATCTTCTGCTCCTTCGGTTGTCGCAACACTCCTGGCAGTAGCCACCCACATCACTCACACGAACAAGTTGTACGACTCTATATATCTGACACTATAATCCACTGTCGCATCCGCGCGCACCGGTGCCAGTGACAAACTGACGCAAAAGTTTTGGCAAAAAAAAAAAAAAAAAAAAAAAAAAAAAGGCCGGCGGCCTGAGCCGACTGCGACGTGTAGAGGAATGCAGCAACAGCTGGAAGCAGAGTTGGACAGGGAACAAGGGGAGGGAGTCTCTCCTCTCATCTCCTCCTCTCTTCCTTACACCCTCATACACATCGAGAGCATAATGTGCAGGTGTTAACAGACCCACACTTGACCCGCCATGAATGAAGGAGAAGGCTGAGAAAAGAACAACGTGAGCCAGACGAAGTAGCGGGGAGCAGAGAGAGAGAGAGGAAGAGCATTCCTTCGCCCTTACTTGGTTTGACAGCTGGAGATAAGAAACCAAGATAGGATTGTTTTGGCTAATCATATTACAACAGAACTGCAGTCAGGATCCAATCCAGCTCTGATGCTGCAGGCGGTTTATTAGTAAATAATTTAAAGAGCCAAACAAATTCGGATGGTGTTGCAGGTGATAGCAGTAGTAAAAGGAATTCCTTCTGCAGCTTCTATCTTTAATAAACACGCAGAGACAAACAGCTGCAAGGATTTGGGGTTTATTTAAAAAAAAAGAAAAAAAAAGGGGGGGATTGAATGTTCCTGTGGACAAACAAAGATAAAAAGTTTCAAGTTCCAGCATCAAAGAGTTGGATATCAGATAAACATTCACTTTTTTTTTTTTTTTTTTTTTTTTTTGCTCTTCTGGAACAAACTGAGAATACAATTGAAGTCCTGGCATTGTGTTCCTGTGGCCTGTCAGGAGTTTGCTGTTAAAATGATAATAATAAAAAAAAAGAAGTGGAAGCCTTAATTTGCTAATTGCATGTTTGCTGAAGAAGGTCTTAGAAACCACTATTTTAAAAATAATTTCCTGTTGACTGCTGGTTTGGCATCAGAGGCAGTTACTAAGTTGAAAGTGCTGATTTTTCTGTTTATGTTTAAAGAAGACAGATTGACAAATACAGCAGTTGTGTGTGATTGTGTGCTTAGTTTTAAAAGCTATTATGATTGGATCATATATTAAAAATATCTAAACTTTTTTTTTTTTTTTTGCATTTTTGTTGGGAAAATATTTAATCTGTCGTACAGTAATCTGTCGTACATCAGCCAGTAATCCCCTGTTATATTAATGGTTGCATTTGAATCATACATTAAATAGGAGGTGGTGCACGACAGCACAAATTTATAGGAAGCAAAATAACACCTAACAACATTTTCTAAGCACTAATTAACTTTAAGTTCAAATTAAATTGGAAGAAAACAGGTTGAACTTATGAAGGTATATTCTTGTGTGTGCACATAAGTGCAGTTGGAAAACAAATCAAGGCAGAAACACCCAGTTCGAAGCACATTCAGATTACGAGGCATGTTCAGTCGTCATGTTTACAGACTCTCTGTGTTTTCCTCCATGTAAGGCTTGCTTTGGAGAACATTCAAATGGTAATAGTTTGCTTTTTTGTGTTATGCTATGTGCACAACTGAAAAAAAAAAAAAGAATCTCAACTACATGTCCAATTATGCATCATTCTGAGTAACAAGTACGTGCCATCAGCCCTGATGGGTTGTTTCGTTTGGCAACCTTTTCTTCTTTTCTTGCCATTTAATAAAAGCAGCCGCATTGAACAAAGGGGAAGATTTATTTAGAGCTGTAACCGAGAACAACTTTTGAGGCGTGAGGAGTTTGGTTTTTGCCATGCTCACAAATCAACTGTTGGGCAATAAAATGGTGTGGGTTTTTTTGGGGGGGATTTTTTTTGTGTGTGTGTGTGGTAAAACAAAAATGGCTCTGTGAAAATTTTAGTACAAGAAAGCAGACAAATAAAGTAAGTGGGTTTATAGTTAGAAGGAAAAAGAATTTGTTCTCCACTTTCTCCACTGCATTTCATGATGCATGAGTGAAATACATGGCCAGAAGGAAATCTATGAAAGGTTTTGGTCTCCCACAATCAGGAAGTATTACAATCAGCATGCTCCGTGCTTTCAATATTTATAAAATTTCACATGGGTTCAACATGGAGCGCCATCGTTTTATCCTATAGGTGATTGGAGCGCTAACAAAGCTAACCGTTACCTCATCATTACCACTAGATATATTTTCTCCTACTTCCTTTTAACATTCTTTCTTGCCAACTGTCTTGCCAGAACCCATTACACTCTCACATCTTCGTGGGTAAGAAGTAAGTGCTAGCAAGCATTTCCCAGTTACATCATCCCGAGGCGTGTGTGTTTAAACCAGCTCCATGGTGACTGATTGCATTCCTGAAAGAATTCCACTTTTCCCGTGTGTTTTCAAAAGGTTGTGCATATGGGAAGGAATTCTTTTCCCTATGTTAGAGGAAGCGAGTCATAGGCGTCCATTTCATCCAGGAAAATTTTAAAGAGTTACACATTAGATTCAATCATGATCTGAAACAACAAAAAAAAAAAACATGGAACTAAAACAAATAATAAACCCATGTCCTACTCTGAGAACATGGATATGAAATAATTTGTTTCCAGACTATTGTCATGGTTTGATATTTTATTTTATTACAGAGTGACTAATATTGTAAAATGTTACGTTTGGAATGGACACATTCATTCAGGCTGCTTATACAATGTAAAGTCTGAGTGAATAGCTTAGGAAAACTAAGTGACTATAAGTCACAAATATACTAAGGTTAGTTTTCCTCAGATTTGATTTATTCGGTCCTAGTCTGTCTTTGCTCACCTTTAATTCATTTGGAGGAAAGACAGTCATGGGATACACCTCCAGCTGTTTTTACAGCTGTATAAATATCCTAGTCACTACAGTCTGACAGGGAATACTGACAATTTTGTGCGCCACAGATGCTGGTGACCCGGTTAACTTCGGTATATTACATCGTGGAAATAGTAGACGTTAAATGGATTGAAACCGGGTTTACTCAGCTGTTTAGTGTTAAACCTTTAGGGATACGTTGTGTGGATGTTCTCTTCTCGCCACAGTTTCCATCTCTCGACACGTACAAGCCGTGAAACCAACCGTGACAACAATCCTGCTGCCTGAAATGCTAATAAAACTGCAACCATGTTTGGTCATGAGGACGTCTGCCGAGGATTTATGCGGAGCGAGATGTTTGTACTAGACTGTTTGGAAATGGGTTGAGGAGCTGGATGAGGCTGACATTCTGGATTCATTGGGAATCCAGAACGTTCCGCTTCGATTGGAAAAAAAAAAAGAATTCAGATGAGTAACGAAGTTCACACTCAAGTAAAAGCAGTCTCGTTATGTATTGTAAAAACAAACGTCTAGCATTAGCTGTCATTTTCTCCTTTGAAGCCCAGGAAGCCAGCTGGAAAACAGAAAAGTGGGACACAAGGAGAAAGAGAGAGGACCAATCCAAACAACAGAGGAATGCTTTCAGTTCGGCTTCGCTGCTGCTCTCGGTTCTCCCACTTGCCTGCCATGGTATGTGTAATTACTCCACAATTAAAGTGCCTCTGCTTGTGTCTCAGTGAGAGAGAGAGGACCTCATAGGGCTCGGTGACCACACTCAGCAGTGTCAACAACGCGGCCTGGACAGATGCAGGCAGCTTCACAAAAAACAACTCAGATGGGGTGTGAAGAGAAGCGGTCAAGCGTACACAGGAACAGAACATCACAGTTAACTTTTACATGTTACTGATGCTGAGGGTTTTTTCTTCTTTTTATTCCATATATTTAGCTTTGTTCTTACTGAATTCTTCTCAGTTTGTCACACAGTTGTACCACACATAAAGGATTTCTGGCAACTGGCTTATTCTCTGCTGTCTTGGTCTCCATCTCCCTTTTTTTTTTCCCTTTCTTGACCATAAAAATGCAGATAGTCAGAGCATTGCTGTCTATGAGATGCATAGTAATCACTAAACCTGCAAGGCGCTAAACACACAGGAACACATACTGATGCAGAAAACATTCAAATGCACCTAAAACACTTTCTACAGTTAGTAGGCATTCATGGACTTGTGCATAGTTTAATGGTTACATATTTAGGTTCTGATGAGATTTTCCCAACATTTCTCTAAATGGAGCTTTTTTTTTTTTTTTTCCTATTTTTGCATCAAACCCAACAAACTGTAACCATAAAAAGTGTAACTGTTTATTTTTATGAGTGCACATGCTTTACAGGGATTGTGGCAAAAGTTCCACACATATTTAGCCTTGCAGAATTTACGCCCTAAAGGTGTTACTGTCTATAGCGCTTGTTAAATGCCATTCATGTTGAGACACAGCTGGCCCAGTGGACTCAATGCCCAAAACCTAGAAATAAAAAGTAAACAAGAAAACCCCCAAAAAACAACACACACGTTTCCCTCAACTTCACTGGGGAAAAGTGAAGAGTTAAAAAGCCTAGCTAGGCCTAATTTGAAAATGCATTTGTTTTTCATTACCATTTACTGCTACATGCAGTAACTGTAAACAGAGCACACCCTAGGGATTTAGGTCTCATTTCCCCACCACTCTCCCAACAAAAAAAAAACAAAACAATGTGGTTTCTACCAGGTTTTATTATTTTAAATATGTTCTCAGAGACAATTAACACATTTATTTATTTTGAAATAAACAAATGCAAAACTGAGATGGAAAAGCTGTGCAAGTGGGCCCTTTTATATGATTTGGGAGGAAAAATTAGAACCAGGTGCATCTGATCAAATGCACCGGAGTAACTAGGCATTGTCAGTAGTGACTTCCTGTGTAAAAGCAATAAACTTCAGCAGTTTGCCAGCCGTGTGTTGACGCCAAGAAGGAAAGACAGTGATCACCTTGGGTATGCAATTCTTGCCACCCATCAATCTGGGTAGAGTTATAAGGCAATTTACAAACAATTTCAAAATTGTTACTGTATATTGAAAAAAAATGCATATATATACATATATATAGACTAGTCGCAAACATCAGCAGAAAACCTTCCAGGAATGAACGTCCCAGACAATAAACCCCAAAGATGCCAAAATCAGGCCAAATAATTCTCAGAGAAATTGTGGAAATCTAAGAGCTCCATGTCAGACTCGATAGGCTTGACTTAACATGTTACATGCTGACATTCATGAAAGTACAATTAGAGAAAAAAAAAAAAATACAGTGTAACAAGAATGGCTTGCTGGGAAAGCTTGTCAGTAGAAAGTCTCCAAAAGTAACATAACAATATTTGTGTTTGCAAATCTGCATCTGAATGAACTGCAAGACTTCTGGACCGGTAGAGGCGTTTCAACTTAATACTCAGTCCAATCTTTGAAAGACTTGGTGGAGGCTGTTGGGTATTTTCTTATTACTGTCTATGTTTGCATATAGAAATTCTGTGTTCATACCTTACTCACCATTTTGATAAATAACCCATCTAGATGTAAAAGATTAACAGCATGTCTAGGATTATTATAACCGTGGTAACAGGTGGAGCGTTTGTGAAATGGGTGGTTTGTGTAGTAGCTACATTTCATAGCAGTGATGTGAGGTATATCCCTGTGTAAAATTGAATACAAGCCATTCTTGGTTCTCTCTAACCTGACCCCAGGTTTCCCAAATTCCTCTTGGCTGTATTGTAAAATTTAGGCTGAAAGAATTGGCTGCAAGTAAAATCGAAGAGTTCCAAGAATATTTAAAGGCTTACAAATTTCTGCAAACTGTGGCATTTAACTTGAGTTGTTAAATTAGAAACTGAAGCATTCCAGGCAGCAGAAAAGCTGCCTGCATACCAGCTACAAAACCTCCTGAAAGTCAATAATGTCATGTGCATTATTGAAGCCATTTTATCCAAACAAGGTGAAAGACATGAAACCAAACCGTCTGATCTCTGGTCAAAAATGGGCCATGTGTCATCTGGGTTTGCGTTCTGACTCAGACAGCAGCAGGTTGTTTAGTTTAATAACAATGTTGGCAAAGTCAGTGAGCTCCACAAAGTCCGAAGTGATGATGTTGACTCCATCCACTCCTGGCCGTTGACTCTGAACCCAAGACATTATGGTTGGCAGGTTTCTAGGTTGATAAAAAGTAGACAGACTATTAGAGACAACAAAGTTAGAGCTATCTTTTATTCCAAACATGCTTTATTGGAAGCATGTATGAAACGGAAGATACCTTTAGATAAACCTTTGATTTCCTTTTAAGGAAATTAAAAGTTAATTTCTTTGTTGGTTATACTTGTAAAAACTGTTGCAATATATACTGTCAAACTCTAATTTGGTCTATTGTTTGTATTGTCCTAACTTTTTTTTAACCCTCTGTTGGTATTCTGAAATATATGATAATGTGGGAGAAAACTTATCCAAAGAAAATAAGCAAGCTGCAACTCCCACGCTCTTGACTTGGAGTCACTCCTCTGCATTCCTTCTTTTTTCATTCCTACCAGGCACAACACATTCAGAGACAGACCTAATGTGGCTGTATCACTTTAGACACCCAAATATATTTCCCCCGTCAGAGCCTAACAGAACAAAACCTGGAAGCTAATGTGTTTATCTGCTTGTGGTACGCAATTGTACTTCCCGAGAAGTGCAAAATTAGACCACCTCCTGTCTCCGTCCAGTCCATTCGGGATGATTTGCCGCAACATAATGTGCTGCTCCCATATTTTTCTTATCTGAAGGTATGAAGAATATTTTCTCTGTGTCAGGATTTTGGCTTCATTTTGAGCTTGCTTGAAGACTAGAGGAAGTATATCCCTGGAGAGTGAGTGCAGCCATATAAGGTTTCTCAAGAAAAAACTGAGATATATGTGAGGCGTGACATGCAAATGAGAACATCTGCTCCTTGCATTGTGATCGTAATTGATGCATAGACAGATATACCAATCGTGTGATGCAAAATGACAATGGGTGCACATAGCATGATGGATAAGATTTATATTTCTTTTTACTAAGTTATGTAGTTTGGTACTTACCTTTCTACCAGGTATTCACGCAGCCCCCACACCAAACCTTTGGCTACAGTGTTGGCCGTCGGAGTGAGGATAGCCTGAGTGACATGGAAGGATCCCTGTTTGTTTCTTTCTTTCAATGTGGTTTCCAGAAACTAAGAGAAAGTTAAATGAAAGGGGAAAAAAAGAACTTATTGAAAAAGAATATGAGCATACGAATTTTGTTTGCACAGTTACACAAAGATGAGCTGCAAACGTTGGCCACAATGGCTTATTTTAGGTAACAATGTGTTTCAGACACAGAGGCATGCAGCAGGGGAAGAAAACATTGTAGTTGGATGACAAAATAGAAAAAACAGCATAAATTGTTCTGATTGTCATGTAAACACAGAAAGTGGCAGAAGATGATCTCATTCTTAGATTTGACATTTGGAACATAGATTTAACTCCAGAGATGTTTCATCACTGCTCATTAACTGTGGACAATCCAGAGCCTCTCATCTCAGGTTCAAGTACAGCATCTCTTTAGATTAGGTCTGAACTTTGACTTCTCATTTATAAACATAACCTTTACTCTCATTTAACCATTTTCCCTGGCAGACTTGTTTGTGAGCTTATGGGTCTTAATCTCCTGTATGAGCGATTTTCCGTTTTCTTCTTCCAGGTTGATATCTTTACGTTTTATTTTACAAAACAAGTTTGTTTGTTTGGTTTTTTTTTTGTACCTGTTGTGTATGCATAGCGATGTTATCCTAATGTGAGGGCGAAGAAGCAACAAAAGAAACACTGCTCCTGTCTTACCTGTATAAGCTTGTTAGGCTCAGTGGTGTTTGCCCAAGGAGCAGGGATTTTATTGCCAGGCCACATCACAGGGATACCTTGTGCTGAAGGATGATGGTAGAACACAATGACCTGTAAAGAGGAGAAATAACAAATAAGATATTTGTACCTTAATATATTAGTTTACAATTCTCATGTGAGATGCCTGAATTCAGTCCTACCTTTCCTTTGAGTGTGTTAAAGAATAAACCCCATTTCTATTGTTTAAGCATTACTAGCATTTCCTACTCTACAATATGTACACTTTTCTTAGCATTTAATCACGAGACAATCATCTGAATTAGTTGTGGGAAAAAAAAAAAGATACAGAAAACTAAAAGTGTCCTGAATTTGACAAACATAACAAAGAGAAATGCTGCCCCCTTCAGGCACTTAAAGCACAGCTCTACGTTTACTCATCCTCTCCTTTTCTTGTCTTCTGCACTATCTCTGGTACTGCTGCCAAGAAGGCTAAGGCAGCAAAAGATTAGGGTCACAGGACAAGTAATGATAGTAGGCTATTTTCATCTGATAGAGCCCTGGACACGCTCAGTAGTAGCAGCCACAGAAATGTGGGGTTTCACAGAAATAGTTGCCAGTCTTTCATAAATATATTCACATGCTTATAAATGTGTTTCACATTTACAATGAGGAAAAAAAAAAAAAAGCAAAACAAAAAGAACGATGCACATTAAATAATACAAGCAAAAGATAAAGCTTGTCTACGAGAGATTGGTGAAAAGATTTTGTAGATTTTGTAAATCAGTAGTGAAGCCAACACGCTTCACTACTGAAACGACCACGCTTACAGTTAAAGTTGGAGAAAAGGGAAAGGCAGAACAAGTGTTAATGGGATGACACCCACTTCTAATTCCTTCTTAGGAATGCCAAAGACAGACTTGACTTTCATTGATCTGTCCACCACACGCACACTCACATGTTGGTTCTCTGATACATGCAGAAAATGCACTTTACATGCATTTACTGCTTTAAAAGGAATAAAGCTGTTGTAGCAATTGACTGAAAGAAAAAAAAAAACATCCAGATGAAATGTTCTGCTGCAGTGTTTGGATCTCACCTGGTATTTCTTCTCCCACAGGTAGTTCAGAGTAATGTTCTCCACTGCACAGTCGCTGCACAGCTTGCTGCCAAACACTTCCTGTAGCATACGGATGAGGTACACATGGTGATCTTCATCCATCGCATAGTAATGATTGAAGTCCAAAAGCACGACCTTAATCCAGAATGGAACCAACAATTCAGCTAAACTTTTAAATGTGTTATAAAAAAGATACTGAAAAGTATTAAATACTAAAAAAAATATATATATATATATATATATACATATATATACAAATAAGAGTGATTCTTACCTCTTTCTTGTGTCTGCTCAAAAAGGAGTTAATTTCCAACAGGCCGTCTCTCACCTTTACAGACAATTTTAAGACAAGCCAATGATGAGTTGATGGATGAAACAAAAGGTCTGTTGCTAAAGCAGGAATGAAGAAATGCTGCTTCTTGTTTGGTCACAGTTTTAAACCTTCAACTTTAAGAGCTAAAACTGTCGTGCGTTGAATTAAAAAGTAAAGCTACACTCTCAAATTTAATAAGCAATTTTCTAAGCAATTCAGAAATAAATAATACCTTCTATTGAAATATTTTTACAAGGGAGACAGCCAAGCTCGGAGAACAGACTTTAAAATACTGTTGTTAGCTTATAAATCATTGAATGGCTCAGCACCACAATACATTAAAGATCTGTTGTTGTTTTATCAGCCTGCCAAAACTCTCAAGTGTTCTGGGTCTGGTCTACTCTGCATGCCCAGAACCGGAACCACCACAAATCTGGAACAAACTTCCAGAAAATTGAAAAACAGCTGAAACACAGAGTTTCTTTAAATCGGGGCTAAAAAAACCCCAGCTGGTTAACGTTAACCAACATATTTGATGTGTATTGATGATTTTGATGATGCCACGCAACAAAATGTAATTTGTGTTACTGATTTCTCAATTGGTGACTTTATGCAATTTTAATGACTTTTTATTTTTGTGTTTTTATGATTTAAAGTGCTTTGAACTGCCTTCTTGCTGAGATGTGTTATACAAATAAGCTTATTGACAGACAACAGCAACGGCAAAGTTACATGGAAAACAAACACATATTAAAGTTTGCTCACTTACACACAGACAACGTAAACTGCAAAGATACTGTGTAAAGGCTTTAGAAAACAAGGAAGTTGCCATGTTTGAGAAATCAGTTTGCAGGTTCGTCTCAGCCCCGTCAGTTAATTCTCACTACTGAGATCAACAAGACATTTTTTCCACTTAAATGCTGCTCAATTATTGTTATTATTATTATTTTTCTAGCCACTCTTTTTTCACTGGAGAAATGTTTACGAGTAAAAATCTGTGTTGATCATCAGTACAGCCTTTCTGGCAGCAATGACCATGACACAGTCACAGCGATTTAAACCTCCCTTTCTTCCTCAAAATGATGCTCAGTGTATTTGCTGATAGGTGATGAATACGTTTATTTGTATAAGCTGGTGCCTCCATCATACATGGTGGGGGAGAGTAAAAATTGATGATGTGTTATATTATGAATATAACAATAATGATGATTTGTATAAGGAACAGTTGGAATGACCCATTTCAGACAAAGAATGTTTACAGCTAAGCACGCCCTTTGATCCTTGGTCTGGGTCATCTCCATGCCTTACTTAGTGGAACACAATACTGCAAGAATACCATTACTCTTGCAGACACCCCCCCCACCCCCCTCAAAACCAAAGACAAACTGTTGCAATAAGCTGAAAAATAGTGAAACATTTATGTATTGTTTTCAATAGAAGCATATTTGAAATGATAAATTAAGTAGTGTGACTTGATTGTGGGTGTTTTTTTGTTTTTTTTTTCTTTACTCACCTTGTGTCCAAAGAGGCCATGGATGAAGTAGATCTCATTTCCAGGCTCACCTGGTTTAGAAGACACCCTGAGATCGAAGTAACGAATTCCTGCATCTAACTGCTCCCTGAATGTCAGGTTCTGGGAATACAGAGCACAGAATATTTTAGAAGAGGCTGCAAATCCGAACATGGAAGAACAAATCTTCAAAATTGTAACTTTTTTGTATTTTGAGATTGGTACCTGTGTCATTGACCACTTCACCATGACTTTCTTGGCTAGCACGCTGAACATGGTGGCTAGGTACTTTACATAAGACTTCTGATCAGGGCCCACAGGGGCATGCACATCCACCCAGAAGGTGAAGGAGTCATGAGAACCTGGAACAAAGTATGAAACATGTTTCTGCGAATGAAACGTGCATGACGAAGAGAGGAAAATTGCATCTGTATGGAAACTGAGGAGCAGACAAGATAAAGCAAGATGAAAACAATAAAACTCAGGGATAGGGGGATGCTTGACTTGGAGAGTTTGTTTTTTCTGGATAATTGGTCCACAATTGTCTACCCTGAATGGAATAAGATCTCAGCTCTTCTTCACGTCATTCATTCAAAATACGCAAGGCAATAATTACATTCCTTTCCACCTTATTGTCAAATTTTCCATCTCTTCTCTCCTGTTCTATCCCTAATTCTTTGTGCTCACCTGGCACAGCAAGATACTTGAGAGGCATGGCACTGAGTATGGAGGGAAGCGAACCCATCCAGTCAGCATGGACATTACCAATCCCAGCAGGTCTCGTCCTCATGTCCCTCAGCAGGCTGCCTGCCAATGTCCTGGTCAGGAAACTGTTCTTTGGTACAAATGTACACCTGCAAACGCATCACCATGTGCTCCCAGTAGGTAACAACCACAGCAGGTCATCGTGGAATGCTGCAATTAATTTATTTCATTGCAGTAAAAAAAAACAAAAAAAACCCCCAAAAAAACTCTACTTTAGTTGTGACTCGATTGTTCCTGACGATTTGTGCTATCTCACACCGGCATTGCTGGTCATCCTTAATGAGACCGGCAGGGAACTAACGACCACAATAATCCTCTTAAGTCCATTTCCACTTGTTACACCCTCTTCCCCGCCCGTCCTGGTACGTCTGAGCTTAACCTGTTCCTTGTGAGTGCTAGAATCATCAATGAGAAGTACAAACACCGGTAAAAACTACTGGAGGTGAGGAAATTGCCTCAGATCTTCATGTTGTCCAGAGTCAGCAAATACTGATGTGTGGATCGGTTAGATGACTGCGCATAAAGCATTAATCTGATCACATGGATCAGATTAGGACAGCCACATAGTTGATATAGAATGACACACCCAACCCAACTTCATCATCAAATATCTTATTTCTTCTGGCCATGCTATCTTGCAAACTCGAGAAAACTCACTTTCGATAAAGTGCCTTGCAAATGTGACGCTTCTTAAACTATTGGAATTTTATGCGATAGATCAACACCAAGTAGTATATCATTGGGACAGAAAATGATACATTGCGTTCAACATTTAACAAAAAAAAGTCAGTTGAATGCACTGCGAACAGCTCCTTCAGAGCAGTCACCAGACGCTTGACCAGGGGTGACCAGGTCCAGTCCCTCAGAGCTGCTATCCTGCAAATAATTTAATGCTCCTGTTACATGACAGTTTACTGTAAAGTAATGGGTTTTAAATGTTTTTCATCAGGTGTCCCACAGCAGCTTAGCTGTGTAACTTCTGGTCTATTTCAAATAGTCCCAAAATCAGACAAGGTCCAATAAAAGGATGAATGAATTAATAAATGGTATATCAATTCTTATTAAATAACCCAGAAGATTTTATACAAAATATGGTTATGAAATTTGTTTTAAGAAAGAGTCCAAATAATTGAAGTTCGTAGTGTTGTTGGTTCCCCTGTAAACCAAAAAAATAAATCATGCTGCGCCATCTACTGGTGCAAAATCTGTACTGCTTTCACATAATGTAAATCTATTAATATGTCCATTTTTCCTAACCCTTAGGCGTGTATTTAGTGGTAGGACAACTATGCACTTCCTCTCCATTCTCGAAGCAGTTTTTTAAGAGGGGGTGGAGGGTGTCAAAATGAAACTAAAAATAGGAATGGGCTGAAGCTAGTTAATGGTTTTGACTTTTGACAAATATAACACACTTGCCGTTGAAGGGTCAAGAAGGGGACCGATGCCTATCTCCAGCATAACTTTCGACATATTTGCTTAAAAATATATCTTTGTAAGGTTAAATAAAAAATACATACGAAATGTCAACATAAATGTTAATTTATCAGTCACACGTTTCCAAAAGGGCAAGCGCCACCGGTCCCTCCTTGAAGGACAACATTTCCCACAAAGCATTGCGCCTCTTGTCACCTGGTAGCCGAACAAAGGGGTCGCGTTTGTGTGTCCGTTTCCATGGAAAGGAGTCAGGCGGACGCACGCACGCACGCAGTTTATCGTGTGAGCTGTGATACAGATACTCCGTCCAGTTTATCAGGAGGCGCTATCAGCGGAGCCAGACAACGGCTGCGGAAACGAGCGACTGGTGAGTTTAAAAACACACAGAGGAAAAACTTGAGGGAGTAACTGCTTACTGATAAGAATCAATGGAGAAAGTGAGCTGTTAGAAACGGACATGCCAGAAACTAATTTAAGCACGGTCTTATTAAACAGCGGTCGCTATGAGTTGTGTATAGTTGTCTGTCTACAGAAGGCCAGTTTATTTGTTTGACGTGTAGGTTTTTCAGGAAGGCATGGCTACTGAATTTAAATAAGTTCTGATAAATAACGTTAATATTATTTAGTTCAATGAGCATTGTCACATGAAGTAGTCCCCCCCCCCCCCCCCCCCCCCCCCCCCCGCGCTGCCCCTTTTTTTTTTTTTCCCTTAAATCCCCTCGTGTCTCCCAGCTGTGTTCACTCCCTGTTTTTATTTCTTCCCTCCCCC